>VWYP01030626.1:104716-116686 GCA_013400435.1 Pycnonotus jocosus | reverse complement strand
AGGCTAAATGTTATGGACATCCCACACATCTTTGTATAGCCAGCCAACACTTTTGGATCTCCACATGTGAAAATACACAAGCATGTATATGTATATTTACACATGCATAAAATCACTGATGGAACTACTGGTGACTACCTCTCCAGGCAAATAAAGCTCATAAATTGACACATTTTGCTTAATCTGTATGTAAAGCATGTTACACATCACTGTTACAATGCAGACATCTTATCTTTAAATGAGACGAAAACAAACATAAAATTAGCACTTTAGGGAACCCCCTGCCACTCAATTTGTGTTGGGTTTAACACCTTCTTATTTTATATATCCTTCTACATAAACAGTTTTATATCAGCCCTTTATATGGTGCCTTCAAAGAATTAAATGTTGAGCTGTTTAAAAGCACTAATTAGCAGCTTTAATACAAAGGGGAGCATAGTTATTAGTAAAATCTTGTAAACCTAGAATACCCTTCGGGCCCCATCATTTGTGTGTGAAATAACTCAATAAAAATATTATATTGTTAATCACAAAAAACCTTCAAGGGAAATACTAAATCTGGGAAGAAATATAAACTGTACCTTTCCAAACAAAGGAAGAAAAGTGACCGTCCACATTAAAGCAAAGCCATAAATCCCCCAAAAGAATATATTCATTGATAAAATGCAGCTTGTTTCCCGCTAAAGGGGTTTGCAGTCTGTAACCTTGTGCACATACAACAACAAACATGCATTAATGGTGTTTAGTTTAAACACAGCTAGTGACATATTTATTAAATTAGCACTTCATTCCTTTCTGTAACGTGCAAAAATGGCAAGGCTTTTGCAAAAGGTAGCTTTTGGTAGTGGTAAGATAATCTTTGCATCCATAGTTATTTTGGCACAATGCAAATTATACACACACATAGATGTATATATTTATTTTTATATGTGTCTATATGTACTATTAGAGATGTCAAAAGCATTGTTATCAATCTCACTCAGGTTTTCTTCCTGGATAACTAAAAGTACCTTTAATTTTTTTTTATGCATTAAAATTATGCTTGACAATGCTGAGTTCTACTTCTTCCAGAACTTCACACATGGTTTATGTTAATAGTTAATATTTATGATGCAAGTAAATAATTATATTCTTAAATGTTTAAAAATTACACTTATTCCAACATTATTAAGGAGGCAGTGTTTCTAATTTATACAATGTAATGGAGCTGAGTGACACTAGATGAAAGAAGAAACCTCCACAAACAGAGAAAATCTTTTGACTGACAACTAATGCTTAAAACATAAAATACTAAGAACTGCAGAATTTAGAGATGTTAAAAAAGACATAGAACATTGCTTTTATGAGTAATAGGTTATTTCTTGAGACAGAGCTGAGGATTTCACTTTAAAAAATATAACTCTGTGCCAGTGCTTCACTGAAAGGTGTGTGATCAGTATTTTTAAATTTCAAGGGAAGAATTCTGGGGTATGTTACCCTTCTGAAATTATTATTATTATTATTATAGCATTTTATATGCCATCATGCAGTATTAATATTTTCATCTGGTATCATTCTTCCTCTTACATTTTCTAGGAAAAAGATTTGTGGGGGGAAGCTCACTATGCACATTTTAAGCAGTATCATCATGATGATTGTTTGCTGATCTTAGTGCTAGCAGATTTTGTATTTTTTAACAGGAAAAGTACATAAGCATAATTTCTAATATTTGAGGACAATTTCAAGTAGAAATTTCTCCATAGTGAGCAATGTCTATCCTTTCCAGCTATGGGCTACTGTGAGAAACAATTTATTTATTCAAACTCTTTATTCAAAACCCCAGAATATTTGCTGTGAATGTATATTTTAATGTATTTCTCTAACATGAAAGAGCTGGCCAGAGCATAAAGTTGGGGTTTTTTTTCTTTTTAGTACGTCAAGCTTTGCTTTTTACGGTGTTTTATGTTACAACCTAATTAGTATCTTACAGCGCCCTTACATGTACTTAGGGTGTAGGGTTTCACTAAATACACTGAAGGTTTTATTTTGGGGGACCTCCGTGGCACACTCTGAGCAGTTTTTTGGGCAGGCTAAGAGTATGTTTCCAGTCAATCAAGCCTCTAGAGATAGGTTATCCACCTCTGGCTAATGCACCGCTATAAAACCTTCACTGGTTCTGACTGCGCGATACACTCTGTTATTAAACCCCTAACTGTGCATGGCCGTGGGATTCAGGAGCAGGAGGGGGGGAGGGAGACAATTATTTCCAGTACTTCATAAAAGCCTCCTTCAGCAAATTAGGTGAAGATTAACTAATAGCAGCCTCAGACATTGGATGGCCGGCCAAATTAGGTATGACTTATCAGACGGGCGCTTTGTCGGCTGCTCTTTGGAGCCTTGACTTTGCAGAGAGGGTCTCTCAGTGGATGGTGAGCCAGGTCTGCAGCACAACAATAGAAATATCAAGCAAACTCTGCAGCTTGGTATTTCAAGCTCCTCTGCAGGGCGAGGCAGTTTGGAAAGCCAGCGAGGTCTCCGAGTGCCAGCGGTTTCTCCCGCTGAGGATTAAACGTGCCCGCACAAAGCCCAGGATATCCCACAAATCAAAAGCAGCGGGCAAAGGAGAAGGGGCAAGCGATGGGAAGCACAGTCCAGAGCACCATGATGGATTAGGGAAAGGGCCTTGTGAATGCTCCCTTTTCTGAGGGGGAGATAATCCGTCAATCTCAACAGGGCAATGCTGTCAGGCTGGACCATGCTGGAATCCTCGGAATCCTCTTTGATTTTTTTATCTGTCCTGTGGAGGGCACCAGCATCCAATGGCAGTTGCTACCCTGGGCATTTGACCAAGAGCTGAGGAGGGATATGAGGCATGTCTGGGGCAAAGAACTGTCTTTTGGTCTCTGTGCAAAATGGGTGTATTATCTTCTGTCTTTGGAGGTCCAGAATTTTGGAAAGGCTTGCATCTCTAGCCTTGCAGTAATAAAATGCAAGATGCATTGTTCATGTTAAAAATATCTTGAGATTCAGACAGAGCAAATTTAGTCCAGTACCATGCAGGTAGAGCACTTGCTGGGCTAGAAGAGCTTCCCAGGAGGAAGATCCAGACTTAAGCAGAGTTTATGTTTAACCATGAAGGGATCACCCTGCTCTCTCTACAAAGACCTTTCATTTCCATCTGGAATGAGTATACGATAACCCAGTCAGACCAGCCTCTCAGTCACCAATCAAAACACTGACTCTTGACATTTGCTTAATTATCTTTTCTCATCATCAGTCATCTCTTGAAGCCTTTGCTTCATTCAGATGCCAGGTATTTCCGAAATTAATCATGTCATTGAAGGCGGCATCTTTTCATGTAAATGGACTTTATTATCTGGATCGAAAAGCTTCCCCCCCTGCCCCTCCTTTGAGCTGCAAAAGCCCATTTGTGGCGAAAGTGTCTGAAATCTGACATGCTGCCTCCTCAAGAAAGATTCCTAGTGGTGACCTCCCAGCAAGAGCCAAGCATCCGTCACCGGGAGTGCGTGTGTGTGCTGCCTGCACCCTTGGGCTGGAGGCATGCTAATTTGCCCCATTGTTTCGGGGTGAGTGGCTTTCCAGCCCTTCCAAACAAAGCCTTTTTGCATGAGCTTCTGCGTGTACAATTATTTTGCGTTTGCATCATTCCATCAGCCCACGTCTCTTCCCGATATAAGAGGGGATGGAAATGCCTTTGTTTTCTTGTTGCGCTAGGGATTACAGGCTGGGTTTAGCGTGTTTAGCAAGGCCACTCCTCTTTCATTAAATCCCATCTGATAAATGTTTGGGACCATAGGATTGATCAGCCCATTGCAATGCTCATCCTGGCTTTAACTTTCAAGGGGCCACTGTCTTCAAACTGTGTTGATCCAACAAGAAACCAATCCACAGTGAATGACTGTGCATGCAGAGTATTGCAGGGATGGATGAAGAAGTGAAAAATGGCAGGCACATTCTTTAGACTTATCAAAGCCTTGGTAGAGGAACACATTCATTTTGCTCATTAGACTCATATTTTAACGAATTCTATGATGGGCAGGTAAGCACTGATAATGCAGTTCTTCATTTTGGAGATTTCACTTTTTAAGTTTGTGCAGATGCATTTAACAACTCCTTTCAAAAACACCCTGCTATTTTATACCCATTGAGCTTCCCTCTGGGACCATCTGAGGACAGCATTATTGATTGTTGGCAAGCTCTATGCTCAGATTTAAAAGTGAAACTTGGGCATCATCTGACTAAAAGGTAGAACTGGAAGCTTCTCTTTGGGCTTATGTGCTTACACTGTAAAGTATTAAAAACCTTAAAGTCACTGGTTTTTATCATTGGCAATGATCTGAAACGATCAACAAATGTATTAGAAAGTTTTCAGCATTGTGTGCCATGTGAGAGTCATGTTCTGCATTCCCTGTATTTCCTGGTAACAGTTTAAAAATATGAACTGATCAAAAGTTGGGATTTTTTAATTACAGGCACACTGTTGCACATCATTGATGATAGCCACGAGTGTTTAGATGTACTGCATAGATTTTTGATTTTGATTTTTGATTTTTTTTTGTGGATGCTAAAGGCAGAAAGAAGCAAGGCCATTACCTAGCCTGCTTCTCTGCCTAGTAAGGGCCACAGGACTCCTTGAAGGATTTTTATGGTTCTGTATATCTCAGCAGACATTCTAAGTATCATGACAGCAAAGCCACCACAACATTCAGTAAATTGCTCACATTGCTAAGCACTCTCATAGTTTAAAAAAAATTCCCCTTAATTTCTGGCATGAATTCATCTAGCTTTGACCTCTGGATGTTAGATCTTGTTTTACGTGTGCCTTTGTTCAACTGAAGAGCCCTCCATCAAATTCTGTTTCTTCTGAAGGTTCTTGTATACTGTGGTCAAGTCAATCCTTAACCTTTTCTCTATTAAGCTAAACAGTCTGAGCTTCTTGAGCCTCTCACAATTGTTTTCTAATCCTCGCAGTGTTTTCGAGTCCTTTAGCCATTCCCTTGGCTCCTCTCCCTAATTTATCAAAAACCTCTTTAAACATAGGCACCAGAACGATTCCATTAGTGGTCACAACAGTGCCACAGGAAGAGATAATATAACTCAGGCTTCCCCCTGCTTACGTATCCTGAGGACTGAAGTTACCCTCCCAGCTATAGAGCCATCATCCTGCCATGGTCCTTCTGGAACCATTCCACTCCAGAACAGAGTCATCCCCTTCTGTGACTATTCCCTGGACTCTGTTTACCCAGAGTTATCATTTTACACTTCCCCTGGCTCAGTGTTGTCTTTGTGGATCAGTGTCCTGTCGTCGCTGCTTACGGCCTTCCCAGTCTGTGTCAGCAGCAACTTCTCGTTTTCTAACAGCTGTGGAAAGTGTTGAACAGCACCCACCCACCCAAGAAACGCTGCTTCCATTCCCAAATTCTCAGGAAAAATTCCCCACGTAGAGTGAAATATTACCAGCTCCCCTCCAGCACCTGCCTTGCTGAGAAACTTGTGCAAAGAGCACAGCCAATATCTCTGCCTGGCACCTCAAGTGTCATGCCCACTTTGGTGTGGGATTTTTCATCCTCTGGTTTTGTTTTTTTTTTTTCCTGCACTGAGAAAGTACATATCCCTCATCCAGAGACAAGAGAGTGGGAAACTATCACCTCCACCAAGGAAGAGTTAAAACTCTTGTCTGCCTGATAAAGGGATGTGTGTTAAAGCCAAGATGCATTTCACCAAGTGAGGGCCATTTATAGGAAGAGCAATGCTTGCTTCTTCACACTTTTAGGTTTTCTGTTTTGTGTGGGGTTGCTGCAGCTTTCTGAGATTGACAGGTTGCTTGATGTTTATTGTTAATTATTACTATTAATTTCTTTTCAATTATCATGTCATTACTGCTGTGGTACTACTTTGGTGCTAAAGTGATGGGCAGGATCCACTTGTATGAGTAAAAGTACATTTATATTTTCCTAAGGAACTGTAGGATGACTTTTTCAAAAAGTAAAAATAATAAAATTCCTCACCAGTTTTAAATTATTTCTCGCTATCAGCACATTCAAATGGATTTCCCTGTGCTAGCCATAACATTTATTTCTCTCAATAGTTTTCCGTAGTTCTGGGAAATGTTTTTCACAGAAATGTCTAATTATTATCATTGGTAATTAAATTTATTTGTTATGTTTTGCTGTCGCTGAAGGAGCTCTTCATGCCTTTGACATGTTTTCTCGTACATTCTCACCAAAGATGAATGGAGGTATAACTAAATTCAAAAAAAATTGTCAATGTTGACATTGTTTCTTTTTCATAGGGCAATTTGTGACCATCTCTGATTTTTGTCCAGTTTAAAATTTATTTCATTTCTTTTCTATTTTGTAGTTTTTGAACATACTTTTTTTATTGCCTTAGTGTCCTCTATGCCCTCCTTCTCTTTTTTTTTTAATTCACTCCCATCTACAAATTGTCATTTGTATTCTCATAACTTTTTAAGAAATCTTGCAAAGCATCACCTTCAGATTTGTCCTTCACCTCTTTAGCCAAAATTTGTTATTTCCACGTAGCAATGTGAAGAAGATGGGTGCAGTGGAAAAAGAGAAGGTGAAATGAACAAGAGGAAAAGGATTTTCCACCTCAAATGAAGCAGTATTTTTAGTTGCAAAATATGAAGAGAATTTAAAAAGAGAAAAAAGGGAATTTTAAAAGTTTCAGTTCTGACAGAAAAAAAGAATTGAAGTTTTGAACAAACAAAAGCATATTAGCAGAAAGGTGAGGTTCTGAGATGGATAAAAAAAGCAAAAGTAGAGGGAATTTTGGAGGAAAAAGAAAAGCTGTAAGTGGCAATTCTTTTTTTTTAACTTTTTTCTTTTTTTTTTTTTTTAGCGCTTGCTTTCTGCCCTCCTTTCGCAGAGAGTTAGGACACACAAGGGGTTAAAGGTCCAGGAAGAGAGCTAGGGAAGAAAAATCCCTCTGTTAATTGATCTGCCTGTCTGGTGACGAGGGCCAGCTGAAGCTTGTCAGAAACTGTATGAGCTGAATCAAGCTTGGGGCCCTAAGTAAAATACAGACACCTGGAGCGAGGAGGGGCTGGCTGGCTCTGCAAGCAGCTATTTAGTTGTTCTTTTAATGTAGGCAGGGAAGGGAAAGGGTCAAGCAGTGCTGAGCCCGGGCTTGAGAGATGTCAAATAGTTTTTCCAGTGAAAAGAAACAAGGCTAAAGCCTGTTAATGGCATCTAATGCTATTATTGTGAGGAGGGCTGTGTGTACTCGGGGGCTGGCTGGTGTGTGTTGGAGGCACGTTTTGGCGATTGAGGAGGCATTGTTGTTTGATGCTCTTACCCATGGGCATGTCACCGGGCGAGCAGCGGTGGAAATCCGCGGTGAAATCGGCGCAACTCGATTTTCAGCTCAGAGGGGATCCTCCTGCTCCTGCTTCCCTTTCCAAGGGATGAAGTGATCCAGAGTACATCCTAAAAAAAAAAAGGCATTTTTCTTCCTCCTCGCTCCTGGTTCTGCCTCCAGACGGCCCTGCCGGTGCAATCTGGCTGGGATTCTGCATGCCACTTTGTTTGACCCTGATGACATAAGTTGACGCATGTACTTTTGAACCTTCCCAAGAATGAATAATATCCCTGCAATAAAATGAAATCCTAGCGTTTTTAACCCACCCAAGCCCCTGTGATTGTTGGGGCTGGGCATGTCAAATGATGGCTCAGCCCATGGACGCCTGGAATGGAAAGTGGATAGATTTCAACCCCCAAACAAACAAGCCATTGAGACCTGGCACTGGTCCACTTTTCTCCTGATACCTGTGATGAGCACATTTGAAACACTGAAAGCTTTTTATTTCGTGGTTAGTGGGAGGAGAGAGAGAGAGAGAGGACCGAAGAAGGTGAAAAAGAGCAGAGAGGCTTGTGGCTTCAGATTTTAAAGGTAGCAAGTACCCTAGGAAATCTCAGGGGCTGGGGGAGGCTGGCTGGAGCTAAAGCTGTGAACCATCAGGGTTGCTTTGATTTTCTCCTGTGTTAGGTATAACTTAAAATAGGTCTCTCCCTCCCCTTTGTCCTGAGTTCCCAAAATACTGCACTTCAATTAGAGATGGGCCTCAAGGTTACGCCAAGTTCAGACTTCCGCCGATTTTAGTGAGGTCAAACCCAGAACTTTATTTGGGGATTTCTGTGCTTTTTGAAGACTTCCGTACACCTGGCTGAGCCCAGGCCATATAAAGGAGGACCAAGACACAAATGAACTGCATCATCATTATTAAGGCAAGATCTTAAGCCCTAGTTATGCCATTCCTGCAGCTTTCCCATTTGGTGTCCAGACATGCCAAGAGGAGACCACAAGGAGACATCAGCAGGGCCCTTTTCTCTGAGAGAAGCTGCCAAGCTTCTCCTTCAAGTCCTTAAAACCCTGACAAGGCACTGTGAAATACTGAAATGATCTTTTTCTGGAGGAGGACTGTGCTTAAATCAGGATGCAGGAGGTTGTATCTGGCTGAACCCGTGCGATAACTCTGTGTGGCTGAAATAGAAACTGCCAGTGTTTATTTGTGTGTATTATTTGATGGATGCCATGAATCCTTTTTCCTCTGGACTTCTAGTACTGTTCACATCTATCACTGGAATAGAAGGTTTTCCTAAACATGGTAAATTTACACATTTATATTTAAATATTGCATTGAAAATGGCAAGGACAAATAGAAACACTTGTTAGAAGTTTAGGTCTCTCTTTGATTAAGTCACTGTTTTAATTAAAAAAAAAATAAAACAGGTCTCATTTTTTTTCATTCATTTTAAATGAATCTGTCTTTCACACTTCAATTTTGTTTTGTTTCTCGAAGAGAGGCACTGAGGAGAACTGATTTGCAGTTATTCTTGACATTTTAAATGGCCATCCTTTTCCTCTTGGATATGGTACCCAGATGTATAGTTAGAAAGTTAAAGTGGCTCAGCTAAAGATAAGGATGCTGTGAACTTCGGGTTTACAACTCCTGCCTTGGCCTCCCAAGCCCAGCTGATTTAGTGGGAATGAGCTTGCCCAGCTCACAGAAACTCAGCCCTGGGTGGGGGGAAAAGGAGAGGAGGGGGTGGAAAATTATTTTTTTTTCCAAATGTAGGTGGAAAAGTGCTTGGAGAGCAATCCTGGCCCTGCAGCCTCCCCTAACCCAGGGGTCTGGGGGAGCTGCCCAGGGTGGGGAGGCTGAGCCTGAGCAGGGCTGTGGGGAGGAGCTGGGCTTGCCTGGCTGGAGGAAAATACAGGAGATGGGAAGATAATAAAAGGAAAGCATGGGGAACGGATTGCTTGAGCGGAATATTTTAGCTTAATAATAATAAAAAAATAAATAAAAATAAAAATAAATAAATCCGCAGACAGCTCGCTCCTCTAAGATTTCAGTCCTCTGTATGAGACTGATGAAATTTATACAAGAGAGGGAGACATAAGGAAAGAAATTGTTTATTTGTTTGTTTGCCTTTATAAAACCCATTTGGGAGGAACATCAACAAAGATACCATACATCAGTTATCTGCCTTACACCAGTTACACTGATGCTGGAGACATCTTTTGTTAGAAATTAATGTATGTAATAAAGTTTTACATTTTTCATATGTTTTGAAGTATGTGGGTCATAATTCTTTTGACTGCATAATTACTTTTTCTACACAAGAAAAATGAGGTGCTTAGTCCTAAGTAAATAACCTCAAAACAAACCAAGAAAAAACAGTTGCATCTTTTTTATCTTCTGGGTCTTGCACAATAAATATTTTGTTAGAAACTTTTAAAAAAATAGCTATATATTCTCAATATAATTTCACTTTAAAAAAAGAAAGAGACCCTCTAGAATTACATTGAAAAATACACTGAAGTTAGAGAGGAAAAGAAATGTGTTATTCTGTGACATTTTTAGGTGCAGGTGAAAACAGTACTTACTGGAAGGGTTTGCCTGGTTAATCATTTTTGCTTTTCCTCCCTTCACTTCTGGACCATCAAAAAAAGCTCCAGTAAATGAATTTCACTAGATCCAAGGACATTTAGGGCTCTTGCTGCTCTGCCTCCATTCCCTTTAACTGAGCCCAAAGCCATGACTGAGGAGATGCTGTGCACACACATGGGAAGGACAGTCCAGTTCCATTGAACCAGCAGGCAATGGAAAAACTCCCTGTGCAAATCAGACTGCCTGAATTTTGATTGCTAATGGCAGACATTGGAAAAGGGTGTGACAATGCCCCAAAAATAAAGAGTCTGGCTTATATATCATGGCAAGGTAACAGAAGGGGTTTTTACAGAAACTACAATTACAGAAAACCCCTTAAACCCATGAAGAAGAAGGAAGAAGAAGGTAAAAAACAAGGGCTTAGACGACATCCAAAATCCTCATCTTGACTCACGTGTACTACTAAAATCCAAAATCTTAAATCTAAATTTCTAGCATTCCAACAGGGGTTGTGCTCTGGTTTTATGCCTAATTCAGGACGCTTTTTGTTTCTTGACATGGTTTTTCTGAGATTTTGCATTGGGTTTGTGAACCTCTCTCTTCTTTTTTTTTTTCTTTTTTTTTAAAATTTTTTCTTGAGTGCCAGAAACTTTTTAGAAGACTTTTAAATTTAAAAAAAAAGGGTTTGCAGAGATGGCAGCAGCAGCTTAGGTTCCCCAACCAATAAACAACTGTAAATATGGGGTGTAAGTGTTTGTGGCAATAAATGGCAGCAACCCAGTCCTCGAAGGAAATGCCCTGGAAAAGATCATAGCCAGTTTGCCATTTCTAGTCCTTAAGCACCAAACTTAATGTCAACTCAAGGTCATGTAAATACAGATAGGAAAAGGGGAGGAAGGAATTCTTTGGGGAAAAAAAAAAAAGAAGATATGGGGGTTTTTTAAACTCAATTGAAATAAGCAACTCTTCATCAGAAATCAGGGAGTCNATCAGGGAGTCACACCGGGTTCGGCACTGGCTTAAATAAATCAATTAAAGCACTGATTTAAGTTAAACCAATATGCTAGCAAGGCCTTAGGTTTTCATCTTCTGAAGACTTATGTGCACGCTTGGCTGAACAGGGGGAGTGATTATCTGTATAATTCATGGTAGGAACACGGCCCTATTATTTAAGGATTCAGCTTTATAATATACTCTGTATTTGCAGATTGCTGCCTCTCTGCTGGGCTCCTGTGGATTTGGAGCCGCTTTCTCTGGGTAAAATGCATTTCTAACTCCTCCACCCACCCCTTTATTATGGTCCCATGGTGGTGACTGTTGTCTCTTCCTCATCTGCATGGGTTGCACTGGTGGCGCTGCCGAGGGACCTGCCACCTCTGCAGAGCCAGGACATTTTTTTAGAAATATGTAAATAAAATTTACCTTCCTTTGCTGACCCCTGGAAGGGCCATTTTTGGCCTGCAGCAAATATTTATGTGCTAGCTGTAAACCCCTGGAACTGAGGGGTTATAGTGGAAATGCTGACAGAGTATTAAGAGACCTTTAACCCTTGGTTTAGCCGGCCCTGCTATAATTACAGGTCTGTCTGTTCTTTTCAATAGCACTCGTCATGACCTTGCCTCTATTTTTTAATTATAGTAGAAGTTGTGAAGGGAATTATTACTAAGTTGGGGGTTCCCCCTTCCCTCTGAATTCGATCTTTATTAAACATGTAAAGAGCTGAAGAGGCAGGATTGGGCTAATAGCCTTTTCCCTCCCTTTCCCTCCCTCCTTTCTGGACCCTGCTTCAAGTTGTGCATAAGCCCTGAGTAAAAAGCCCTGTGATTTGAGCCTCCCAAGTCCCCTGTGAGCACTGAAAATGGCTGTACAATAAGAACCAAAGGTTAATGAACAAGGGAAAAAAGAAAAGTTGACATTTTATTTGGTAATGATTCTGGTGCATGAAATCCGAATGGAAAAGATGAGATCCAGGAGAAGATCGCTTTTTCTTTTTCTCCTTCCCTCCTTTTTTTTTGTTTTTTTTTTTTTTTTTTTTTTTTTTTTTTTTTTTTTTTTTT
>VWYP01030626.1:28449-96164 GCA_013400435.1 Pycnonotus jocosus | reverse complement strand
TCTTGCTTTTCTTTTTTTTTTTTTTTTTTTTTTAAGGGAAAAAAAGACTGAGACGAGCAAAAATCTCATGGGAATAAGGTGAGCCCAACCATAAATAACTGGGTTCATCCAGCACCAACAGAGAAAAGCATACAGGCGTGGTTTGTTTATTGTAAAAGTCAGCCTTAGGCAAAGGATTTAAAACTGATCAGCTTGCTGCAAACATATTATATTAGTCTTGTATTTATTTATTGCACAGCCCTTTAGTTTTATTTATTGACTGTCATTTCCTACTGTACTGCAGGCAGTGCTGTCACTGTATTTTCTTAAAACTTTCACAATAAATTTGTAAACATTAAAAAAAAAAGAAAAAAATCCCAGCCATCCCATATTTTTATCCTGCGTTTTCCAGATATTTTGGCTTTTGTAGAAGTAATGTCAGTTGTTTACTTGAGCCTGACTCAAAGAAAAAAAATCCAAACCACCACCCCTAGGTACTTTCTAGTTTCAGATGTTTTGTGTGATTGTAAAAGAGAAAGAAACCAGTTTTGACTGAGAGAATGAGCTACTGCAAACAATCTGTTGCTAATATAGCCTAATTGCTAGTGATATTTTGAGAAAACAATTAAATTGGAAGTGGGGTTACTTTGGTGTTTATTGTCTGTGACAGCTTCTTTTGGAAACAGGCTGAAGGGCTGCCGAGCTGAGGCTGTGATGATGTGTGAATAATACTTATCATCAATACAGAGCCAGCCAGCCGAGCAGGGGGTTACAAAATGGGCAAACTCACCTGTCAGACGTGTCAGGATGGGCAGGGAGCTGTTAGATGGTCACAGGTGGGCCTGTGTTATAATATATTTACCTGTATTTGCACCCTGCAGCATCAACACCCTTTTATTGCCTCGGGAACTGGGGGGAAGATGCTGGAGTTTGAGCTAAAAAGTCTGCATAGATGTGGTTGTTGGAGGGAAAGGTACCATGTACTGGAAGAAATGCATTTGAACCATCAGTCTAACAGCTCAGGGGAAAAGTCTGGGCAAAATTCCCGTGGATTTTCCCACGTCCAGGTTTTCACTGCTGGTTGTCACTGTGATTAGCTCAAGGTGTAAACAGACGTGCCCTCTGCAAGCAGATATGCTAAAAAAGAGGTTGTCACCCATCACCAGGCCTCCCACTTCTTCTTGAGCACCCTGTGGTGGAAAACACCTCCTGTGCCTCCCCACTTGCTCACCTGGGTCCATCCAGCCCCATTTTGAGCACCTCCAGGCAACGCTCCAAAAACTTGGGCTGAGATGGAGCCATTCCTGTGCAACCTGCACCTGAAGGGCTGCAGCCATCACAAAAAGGTTGAAAGGGCATTAAACAGGTTGCCTTGAGGCTACCAAAATGGCTTTGTACAAGCCAGTGATGTGGCTGGGTCAGCAGCATTTAATTGAGTTCTTGTCATGCCATCACATACAGGCGACCACAGGAACGGCATTTAAAGGAGAGAGGTGGTAACTCTCAGTTCAAAGAGGCCAGGTCTTTGGAAAATGTGATGTTAAAATGGTTACAATGGTTCAGTTACTGAGCTTGGTGCCACTGGAAGGGCTCATCAGCAGCCCACACCATCCTGGCCTCCAGCAGGTGCTGAGGGTTGTGTTGCTGCTCCTCAGCACTGAGAAGTCCAGGCATGGCAGGAAGGACTATTTAACCCCATCTATGCATGGGTTGGTGAGCTGCAGAGTTTGCATTTACAAGCTTTTTTTTTATTGTGGCAGTAAGTCTGGGAAACACTTCTTTATGTCTCCTATGAGAACACTAGTGCTCACAACATCTTCTGGCTCCAGAAGCTGGAGATTTAGGAAAAAGCATCAGCTGCCATCTAAGCAGGAACAAAATCAGATGAAAGGTTTTGACAGCGAGAGACAGTGTCTCAGGAGCTCTCTCATTTTTGTCCTCTCTGCAGAACTGCTTGCATCAAGACCTTAAAACCCCTCTGTAAAAGCTGTTTGTGTGAGAGCAGATGGTATTTCATTGTCTTTTGCTACTGATCTTGAATTATCAGCCTTTATAATGAAAATGCCAATTCAGCCTTGACTGTTCTGCTATAACTCTACCAGGACCACTATAATGCACACACCATATATACTGAATATTTATTATGGTACTGTGCATATTATTTATTGTATATGCAGCATATTTTGTAGGTGAAAAATGATACCTTATCTAAGTCAATGAGCATAACCCAGAAAAATATGGCAGAGTAATCATGTGATTCATAATTGACATCTGCTCTCCAAAGACTTGGACAGAATCTGAATTTTCAGCATGCACTGGAAATGCTCTTCTGTTTGCTGGTCTGGGCATAACCATGCCACTGCTCTCTCCAGCAGCTCCATCAGTCTTCTGTATTTCCATAATTCCCTGGGTGCACAGAAAAGCTGGGCCAGGCACATGCTGAAAATATTTCAAGAAGTTGCAAAAAAAAAAGTGCTGATGTTTTTCAGCATCCAGAATTAAGAGGAGGGAGCGTTTTTTTTTCCCTGTCCAGATGCTAATGAAGACCAGCCACAGGGTGCTCATCCTTAGGGTTTTCATGGACCCACAGTGGGATTTTGTGTGTACACGTGTGGTCAAGGTACATTTTTTTATGTGCACATGTGTGTTCAGGTAAACATGAGCACATCTTCTGCTCTGATTTCACCACTCTGTTGGATGTCAGCACACAGCCTGGATGTGGCCAGACCAGCAAAACCTCTGCAGCCTCACCCCTCTCCAGCTCAATCCTGTCATAAACCCCCATTTAATGGATGTGCTTTTTCTGGAACAGGATACAGGTTCCTTGCATGTAGTTGAGACAACCTGTGGTCAAATTGCTGAGAAAAGAGGATTCAGGGTGTGGTGGTCAATGGTTTTTTGTAATTTTTTGTCACTGCTCCTTCTGGTGATGAGAAGCTCATAGGGCAGGGGGTGACTTGCATCCAGATCCTTTTAATAGGTTGTCTCATCAGCCTAACTATTAACCAGATTTCCAGACTTAACGTGTCCATGAGCATCAGCATCAGTGAACAACTCCCCAGAGGAGGGGAGGGATGGAGAAAAATCCACAGAAATTACATATTAGGTGAAGTCATACCTGATCTACAGACTGAGTTTATGGAATTTGAGAAGTGGAGTTGTGTGAAGCCCCTCAGTTCAACAAGCGCCACAGCTTGGGAAGTTTCCCTTTTGCCATTTTCCCTGCTTTTGTGGATTCTTTAGTGCCTGCTACTGCAGCTGGGAGGAATCTGGAGGTGTCCCAGCCCTTGGCAGCCTGGCTGTGATGTGGCATCCTTGCACGTGTGGGAGGGAGGGCGAGGGGGCAGAGGATGAGGATGAGGAAGGGTTTATCAGAATAAACAACAACAGAGACGTAGCAAGGGTTTTCAAACAAGCATCCAAATCACATTATCAATGGCATCTAGAGACCAGCCCACGTCTTTATTGGTGCTGCTCTCACTGCAGGAATGCAGCCAAGTTTATCTCAGAGTTTGAGCTTCTCTTCCTTATCAATGATTTTTCTTCTTCCTTTTTTTTTTTTTTCTTTTGGACAGATTGTGCTCTGTTCATAGCACACTTAAAAGCTGAAGAGAGCAGAGGCTTCATCACTTTGATATGCAAAAAACAACAAATTTTATGTATAGATGAGGGGAGCTAATCCTGCTCTCACTGAAGCCTTTTGGAAGATTCCCAGTGACTTTGCAGAGACTTTGAATTACAGCCAGCTTTTGCTTTTTTTTTTAATTATTTTTTCTTCCCCTCTTGCAAGACGTCAGGAATAAATATTTTAATTCAAAATGGCACTGCAGTGCCTTGCAGGGCTGTGGGCTGGGACCCTGTCCCCAGCAGCCTCCAGCACTTTTCCCAGCAGCCAGAGCACGGCCCCTTGGGCGAGCACAGCCACACCAGTGAGGTGCCAAAATATTGCAGGGCAAGGCCATCGTCAAACAGCACACAGGCTGTTTTATGCATTAAAAACTCACAAAAAATGTATGTAGTTCAGCTGACTCAAGGCTAGGAAGATTGACCTGGAACAGAGACTGGACAGAGCTAAAGTAGGGATTTATTAAAAGGCCTTTAGGATGCACCTTGGGCAGGACAGGGCCTAGTCAGGGCTGCACTAAAGGTGGACCAAGAATGATCACAAAACGCCCAACCAGTCACAAGATCTTACATGTTTTTATAAGTTTTGGTTCATTTGCATCTTGGGGTTTAATTGTCCAATTCCAGCTTCAGGTTGGGAGGTCCCAACCTTCTTGTTCCTCCCTTCAGCCCCCCTTGGTTGTGCTTTTGGGGCTGAAAGTTGTCCTTGGTGTTCAGCAGGGAAAGGATTTGTTTTGTGTCCCTGCTCTGTGCAGAGCTCACCAGCACTGAATGTGAGCTCAGAACTGCACCCCTGGGCAGCACAGAATCGGAAAATATGAAAACTGAAACTTAAGTCATCACTGCGAGCTGCTGAGGAACTTGCATGCTATTGGCAATGTGTCTGCTATGGAATAAGACATAAGAAGTCATTTTAGAGATAATTCTGAGGTATTTCAAGTCCTCTGGGTATGCCAGAATAACGGCAATAAAGCCATTATACCAAATCTGGTTTAGTTATGCTGCCCTTGCCCCAGGAGAAGTTGGCAGCCAGGCAGAGAGGACGATGGCTTTACTGAGAGCTGGAGAGGAACAAGGCTTGTGAGTAGTGGATGAAAAAAAAACAAAACAACCAAAAAACTAAAACAACAACAAAAAAAACCAACCAACCAAAAACCTCTTTAAAATTTGTTGAATTTTAATGCAAGCAGCTCATATTGTGTAAGAAGACTTGCTTGCCTGTCTGGCCTGGGAGCTGTTGTGAGGGCTCATAGCCTGTGTCATGGGACTCAGAGTGCCTTGGAACAGTCCTCGGGTAGTCAGTCATGTCACACACCCAGCAGGTGCCCATACATATGGATAGGTAGAGACATGCAAGTGCATTTATATATGTCTGTGTAAATCTGTATATACATATATGCATATGTGGAAATATATATATTTATAGACACAGTGCATATTGTTGAATATACATGCTTTACCTTTGCATGCATGCATGCATATGTATATGTGCTTAGGCTTCTATGCCTTTTTATAAGAGAAACAAAACATAAAAAAGGAAAAAAATAAATGGAGGTAACTAACAAAGTATAATTAATATACATATTTAAATACATCTTGAGTCTTTGCACATATACAAATGTGTAGGTGAAACAGTTTCATGGATATTTTACCTTTTCACATAATATAGGATGAACCAGATTACACAGTGTGCATTGTGGATAATTGCTACAAAGTCAATCAGAGTAACTAATTTATTCTCCTCATACATGGCTCAATTTAAAGAGATTGTGTCAGTCGTGGTGTGACCAGCCTCCCCAAGAGGAGTTCTACAAATGGTGCTTGGAAATGCCCTCAGAGAGATGATGTTTGGCTTTAAAAAGCATCTGGGCTGCCTTGGTGGGGTGGAGCAGCCAGCCCCTGACACCCCCAGCACCACTCACATTCCAGCTCTCCAGCAGGGAATGTGATTCCAACACTTCAACATCAGCTGTAGGGACATTTGGAAGTTTAAAAACCAATGATCTCTTCCTAGCTGTCCAACCTCCTAAATGCTTCCACTGCACTCATTATCACATCATTTAAGCATCCTAGAATTGTGCTAAGAAACATCAAAAGAATCTGAAGTGCATTTTCTGGGTGCAGTTTTAAGTTTCTTCCCAGGGATATTTTGTCTTGATGAGTGTCTTCCAGGTGAAGCAGAAAGGGACTTGCCTTCTCCTGCCAAAAGGGAAGAATTTGTCCTGATTTCTGATGGCAATGGTTGGCATGCTGCTTGGAGTGGCTTGGAGTGCTTAAGCAGATTCTACCCAAGGAAAGAAACACGATACTGGGTGGAAAAATAATAATGCAAAAATGGATGGTGTTTCTGAAAGTCAAAGGAGCATCCCTGATTTCACTGTGTCACCTGGCTAGTGCTGAAAGCTGATGCTGAGCCTGATTTTCACAGGGATAAATCCAAACCACAAAACAGGGCTGATGCAAGCAAGTCACAGTAGGTTTTGCCAAAGCCCAGCTTAGACAGATGCTCCATACTCCTCCTCCAAAAAAAATGAAAAGCAGAGATCACTTCAATATCTTACAGGAAAAAAAAAAAAAAAAAAAAAAAAAAGGAGAAGGAGTGGCTTGTTAGTGGGGACAAAAACTCGTTTGGGCTTCTCAGGAAACAGCATGATTCTCCTTCCCTGTGGTACTCAGTTCCTCCAGCATGTGCCCACAGGTGCTGTGAGTTGTGAGGTCTCAGCTGGAGGGATTCCTTCACCAGAGGAGCTCTCCTAGGCACAGGAAATTCTCCTTTTCCCCTCAGTTCCTGGTGCTTGAGGTCTTAATTTGCCAAGCTTTTGAGCAGGAGAATAGCACAGTCTGTGAGAATGTTGTGGGATGCCCATCCTTGTGGACAGGACTGGAGAGAGAGGCTTTTTTTTTTCCCCAATGTTTTTCAGATGCCTTCATTGAATGAGGGGGGGAGGAGGGGAACGTCCTGGAGAACTCAGAAATGCCAACAGTGAAGGAAAGAAAGAAAGAAGGAAAAAGCACAGTCAACATCTGCAGCTGATTTAACCATATAAATAAATGGTAGACTCCTCTGGCACTGCCAGCACAAATAATTAAATGGTGCGTTTGTGTTCTAGGACACCAAAACACACAGGGATATGAGAGAGAGTGACATGTATGTTTTTGTCCCAAATCACATGTTTATCTTTTTTCCCCCCTCTATGCAATTAAAATCTCATTAATAACCACATGACTAAAATAAAATCAGGGCAGCAGGGTTGGACTGGGCCACGCATCAGGACTGCAGGCACAGGGGGAGCTGGGGGCTGCTGTGCCTGCAGTGAGACCAGGGCTCTGGTTTTATTTAGGGCCACGCCTCAGCAGTTTTAGGACAACACAATGCAATTACTCTGACCACAAAATGTTCTGCTAGAGCCTGATGGTCCCTGATGCCACCAGGAAGGGAGATGCTGGGAGCAGGCCAGCCTTGCCAAAGCCAATGGGATGGAGCTGTCAGCAGCCATCTCCCTTCTCAGGCAGCCCCTAGGTGTTAAGGTGAGCTTAACTCCATATGTATCTGCCAAATCCAGAGATTCATTTCCTGTAATCTGCTTTTTTCCCATGTAGGTGTACAGCTGAGGGTGTGTGAGATGGATGCTGGCACCCAGGGCTTGAAAAATGTTCTTTCCTCCTCTTAAAAAATCTCTGCTGCCTCTGTTCAGGTGAAGCTCCCTTGCCACTTTTTCTTAGAGGCAATGAAGACATCAAGCCTTTTATGGGTCCCATTATTATTTTGTTTTATTGTGTTGTCATTTTATGAGGGACTTGTGGCCCACAGGGAGCAGGGAGGCGCTACCAACTGAGCCAGGGTGGGGAGCAGAGGAGGCACGTCGAGGCTGCCTGGTATCAGGGAGTGATTTCATCCAGAGCCCCATTGTGGCAGGGAAACAATTCCCTTTTACCAACAGGCCCTGCTATTGTGCTGCTGGTGCCAGAGGAAATCTGAGGCTGAGCAGGGTTGCACAATTGCCAGTGTGGTCCCTGCCAGAGCCTTTGGCTGCATGGAGCTGGGACAGCAGCAGGGCTCAGCACGGAGTGTGGGTACCAATAAACCTTGGAGAGGCAGCCTGAGCTGCCACAGGCTGATAGAATTTTGTTGTGAGAATCAGAGGATTGATCCATGCTGGTGCACCCCCTCCTACTTGCTTCCTGTCTTGGTTTGGAAAGACAGGTGTCTGCCAGGGAAAGCAGGAGCTTCCCTTGGAATGGAGAATGTAAACCCCCTCCCTCCAAATTATTATAATTTTGACATTAAGGGGCTTTCAGGCAAAGATATGGGAATAGGAATAACAGTTCTTTAGTAGGAATATTAAAAATACAAATGTAGTAGAACAAAAAACAAGTGAACAAACAAACAAACGAAAATCCTAGAAACCCTGACAGAGTCAGACCATGACCTGACACCCTGTTGGTCAGGATGTTGGGAGCAGTCCAAATAAATCCTCCTGGAGTGACAAATGTGGTTCTGTTGGAGTAGAGATGATCCTGTAGAAGAGTTCAGTGATGCTGATNATTGTCTCAGCCATGGCTGAGCCTCGATGGCCCATGAACAGCAGAGATTCCCTGCAGGGAGGATGGGTCCTGGAAGGGATAAAGAACAAACATTGCCCCACCTGGTTTTAAAGCTGCTCCATTACCAGAACACACCCACCCCCTCCCCACTGGAGTTATGAGATAAAGAAAAACACCTCTTCAACTGGCTTTAACAGATTGGGAATGGAAAACATGCTTTTGGTTATATATTGCAACCCAAGACACTTCCCTGCCCTCTTACATCAATTTGGGGATCCTTGGGCCAATCAGATGTGTGAACAAATAAGCAGTGTTACAGCTGCTGTGTGGGGTCCAAGCAAGAGAAGGGCAAGTCAGGTCACACCATTCTTTTATTATTTTTAAAGCTGGGCTCCATGTAGGAAATGTTAAGAGCAAACCAAAGTGGGATTTGTGAGTTAGGATGTCAAGCAGTGTTGAAGTGTTTCAATCTCCTTATCTCTTTCCCAGACTTTCTCCATCCAGAATTTAGATCATCTAAATACAAACCCCTGTGCCTCTGGCTTCCTCTTCTTCTTTTTCTTCTTTCAGTTAATTCGCTTTCAAAATGGACATTCAATTTTAACCTGTCAAGCAGGGATGCAGCAGCTTTGAATGGAATGAAAGAGACACAATGCTAATCTGATTTGCACATCCAAATTCCACTGCCAGCACCTCTGAGCTGAGCCCTCAAACCCTCCAAGCCTGAAACACTGTGTGTCTGGAGAAGGAATCCACAGTAAGCCACTGTCCATGAATGGGCACAAAGTCTCACCCAGTCAGAGAGGTTTGTAGGGTCAAAAATGCCTTGGTGGCTTCCCAGACAGCACAGAGCACAGCTACACATTGGCTGTGGGGTTGTGGTAGTTCCTGGGATGTCTAGGCTGGTTTTTAAGGGATGCATAAGCCATAACTTTTAATTTTACAGATGTGTCCATGCCCACATGGCTACAGCTCATGCAGCTACACGAGCTAATTTTCATGAAGTGTTTTGGGGGCTGCCAGCAGTGCAGATCCTGCATAGAACAAGCCATGGCAGAGATCTAGGATTTATCTGCATCTCAGGAGGGTTTCATTGCACGCCCTGGATTCCAACATCTCTGTCTACCCAGGCTTGAAGCTGCAGCAGGTGTAGCAGTACACCTGACTGTGCAGCAGGAATATTCTCCAATTCCTGCAGCACACAGACTTGGTTGTTTGTTATCCTCCACTGTTATGCTTTTGGTCACTGAGAATTTCAGACTTTCTGTGCTGACAGGCACTGACCCCCAAGCAAACACTGCACTGACCTGAGGCCTTGGAAAAGGCTCCCAAAATTGAGTGACAGCACTGGGATTATGGGTGTGTAGTTTGAATAGAAGTGTGTGATATCTCAGGGTGGAAAACTTAGAGTTTAAGGGTTTAGAATATAATAATATATATATAAAGCAAGATGGAGCATTTAGAGCTTAGGTTAAGTCCTCCTTTTTCACCCTCTTCCTTCATGGGTCTGGGTGGTGTTTTGTAATTGGACAGAAAAGTCTACATTGCAGGCCATGAGTGGGAGGTTATTGGGTTAAAAGTAAAAATAATTTAGGAGTCACTTCATTATTGGACACTTTATCCTTAAAAGGCCTTGTAGAGAGAGAGATAGGGCTCCATTTTTCAGTTGTTAGCTAGAAGTGCTGTAGAACTCCCAGCTTGTGAGACTGTAATAGAGATAAGAATGAATAAACATCTGAGCCCAAACAAGAAACATCTTCTTGAGCATTTAATCCTGACTCTGGCAAAAAGAAGATAAAACACAACACTCCACCTTCTTCAGCTACCCTGTATCCTCTTGGGGACATCCCTTAGGATTATGATGGCTGGTCCTACCCCAAAAGTCAGTGCTGGGAAATAAGAAATTACCTGAGATTTTCTCCTTCGAAAACTTGGAAGCAGAGCTGCACACAAACTCAGCTGGGCTGTGGCAATATGACCAACCCCTTAGGACTTCCCTGCATGAAAAGAGACTGGGACAACCCTGAGAGAATGAAACAGTCAAAAATGGTTTAAATTTACTTCTCTGTGTGCTATGTGTTCACCAAGCAGGGACTGGGAGCAGCCTCCAAGCCTAATTGTTGTTTCTTTGTAAGGGCATATATACTCAACACATACTCCCGTGGTGTCATGTCAGAATTTCTACAAAACCACATAATTTGTGCATGTGTGCAACCTTGGATTTTGGTTTTGGGTTGGATTTTTTTTTCTCTCTTTTATTTTCTGTCACAGGTTGCTGGCAGATGAAGCACTACTCCCTCAGCCTGCTATGAGTGTAGGCTGAGCCATTCCCAGCCAATTGGAGCTTTTCCATAAGATGGTACTTAGCCCAGTCTGTAATTGAAACAAGGGCATGGATGCTCCTGGGGAAAGCAAACGTCAGCCAAAAAACCAGGCCGAGATAGTCAAAGATATTTAGTATACAAATAAGAAGATGTTTCATAAATATCTTATAAAAACTGTAATTTACTTCCCAATATTTCAGCAGATTATCTTAATGCAAACAGCAGATGTATTTTGGAATGAGACAAATGTTTAGCAAAATTAAAGTTATTCATGTGCAGTCACACAGGGAATATTTGCATGATATTTTACTAATTGCTCTAAAATCTGAATTTTAGCAAATAAACAAACAGGAGAAAAAATAAATCAGCAGAAAGATTAGCTCTGGACCTCTCTTTTTAAGTTTTCTGAGTCTTTCTTCAACATCTCAACCTTTTTTCTCTGATGTCCTGGGGTTCTCCTCATCATTCTCCTCAGTCCTGTTACCTTTTTGCAGACTCTTCTTTTTCCTTGATGGGATTTCTTCCAAGAGGGGTTTGATTTCATCATCATTTTGGGGAAGAACCTCGCTGTTGTATCAAGCTCAGGGTTTGCCCCAAATAGGATTGGCCATAGAGAAAAACCCAAGAGAAAAGGAGCAGATGCTCTTACAGTGGCCAGGAATTCAGGCTTTGGTTCCTTTAACCTTCTCCTACAAGTTTCAAGTTACAGCAGCAAGGATCAAGTTGTAGTTGCTGATTGTTATGACATTATTTTTTGTCAGGTCTATTTATTTGCTCTCCCAGAAAGGACAATGTATTTCGGGACGTCAAAATATTTTGTTGGCCTTCATTTGATTGTAAGAGGAGCCTTAGGTGAGGGTAAGAAAAATGAATGTTTATCAAAATGTTGATGAACAGTAGATGGTTACATGCTTGTATATGTTTCATCCACCCAAAGGAA
Source organism: Pycnonotus jocosus (assembly GCA_013400435.1). NCBI lineage: Eukaryota > Metazoa > Chordata > Aves > Passeriformes > Pycnonotidae > Pycnonotus > Pycnonotus jocosus. The sequence goes on along the minus strand of VWYP01030626.1, from coordinate 84,752 downwards.
TGCTGAGGGTACAAAAAAAAATCAAGTAGTAGGAATTTAGCAAAGGTCAGAATTAAAACTCTTATGTCTTACAGAGAAATCACAGTGAGTGCAGGAGCAAGTGGGCTGCAGCTTTGGAAAAAGAAGTCCTTGGTTTCACACTGCAGCTGTGTTTTACCCAAGGTGTTGGAGTTCCTTACAGCAGTGAGTGTCTCTTATCATTCTTCTGTCCACCCATGTAGGAAATGCACCTCTTATACATGACTTCCATGGCAAAGGGAATTTTTTTTTAGCATTTTAGAGCCTTTAAGATGCAAAATCATTTTGTAAGTCGTGTCCCTAACACTGAAAGTTCTCTCTGTTTCATTCTGGATTCTGGAGGAGAGTTTGGGAGCCTCGGAGGGAGTCCAGCTTGATGCCGGGTGGACACTTTCTCTTAGCTCACATAACAAGCATTTTCAGGATCCTGCTCTTCATGCTGGCCAGTATTTTCATTTTAAGTATTTTTCATTTATTTTCAGGTTAATAAATTTATTTTTAAATAAATTTTATTTATTTTCTGGTTAAACCTATGAAGTGCAGGTGGATGGGGATGTTGAGCTAAATGCACAGGTAGGTACTAAAAAATAATATAAGTTGTACATCTCAGTTAGTCCTCTAAGGTTTTGTTTAAGTACTTCTGTAGGGTCAGTTGGTAATTCTCCTGATATTTTATCTTTTTTATTTGGAACAACAAAATTAATACAAAAATTGGTGGGTATATTATCTGACTAAATAGGAAAAACAAAGGGGAGAACAGGGCATTACTGTCACTGTTCTTTTAAGGGAGGAGGTTTCTGTTCATCAAGTTTACACTTTGGACTCATTAAAGTCTTTCTTTAGCCTCTCCCATCCACAGGTCATCGCAGGAATATGTAAAAAGGAAATGTTTTATTTTAACAGAGTTAAGCAAAGTACATGAAACACACATTTGCCACTGCATAACATTCCTTAAGTTAAATCACAGAACCAAGCAGAACTCTTTTTTTTTTTTCCTGCCACCCTTTTTTACTTCATTGAAATGAGCTCAAAGTATAATATTCTTTCAGGAAGCCTAAATTGTATTACTGGAAGTAATAGCAATCTCCTAAGCAAAATCCCATGGGGCTCATGGCACTCTGCTTTCTGAAAATCTGCATTTGAGCACAGGCAGCGTTGCCTCTCTCCTGAGCTCTGCTCCCCTGGTTGTGTGCTGGGAGCTTTGCATGATGCCAGAGCAACTGGATATTTTTGGGGGGTCTTCCAGATGTTTCAGCCTTTATGGCAGCCCAGGGCGTTGGGAGAAGCTGTGAGAGTCCTGCCCAACCACCCTGACTTTGGTCCTGCTCCTCGCTGCTTAATATGCGTGCGTAACTTCCACGGACGTAAATAAAAGTTATGTACATGCACAGAGAGGGAAATAGAGGCATTTATCTTGGCTCAAGACAAGCAGCATCTCCCCAGGGAGCTACTTAGGAGGTTATTGAGGAGACAACAGCAAAGTGGAGTGGGTTGTACCTCTCTACATATGTGTTGTGGAAATTATTGGCGTGTTGCTGATGCTTATGGCGAGCAAATAGTTTATTTCTGGGCTAAGAAACATTCCAATGTAAATACTCAACTGGCAGCTAGCTGGAAGTTTGCCACTTGAAGTTAAAAGGCCCGTGACCAATGGTGTCAGATTAACATTTCCAAGTTGGACAATGTACAAATGGTGTTCTTGGACTGAAATAGAAATAGATGAAAGTGGTCTACTGCAGTGCAAATAACAAACTGGCAGCCAGCTGGTCATTGGAAAGAGAATATACTATGGGAATATGCTTTCTGCAGAAATACTTTATTTTGGAGATAAGTATCAACAATAGGAAGATGAGGCTTGTTTAACAAGAACCATATGGTCTCATCATGCTTTTATTTCACTCAGTGGCAAAGCCCTGATTGTCTTTTGTAGGTGCAGAATGGGGATTGCTGCTAATAAACAAGAAGAGCAATAAGCTGTTGATCCATTCTTGCCCTTCAAGGGTTATAAACAGGTTATTTTTTAATGCACATGCTGATATTTCAGGAGACAATAACTGAAAGGAAGCAGAATTGAAGGTTCTTGCTGAAAAACAACTTCTTCTGACCAAATAAGCCAAAACAAAAACCCATTCAAGACAAAGTTATCAAACTGTGTGAAACTGATACAGTAATATTTCCAAACTGATAAGTGGAGAAGTAGTAGATGGGTTCATTCAAAAGAAAAAGTAGTTCAAATTTTGGGGGAGAGAAAACAATAGCCTGTAAAAAGTAATTTATGCACAAATGGGGAATAAGGCAGGGGCTTTGCTGAGGTTTAAGTAACTACACAATTTAGACTGTTAGCAATGCAATTAAAGATAACAGAATTTAGCATTGCAGTTTTGGTATAGTCACAAAATTGATCTGTGCTACAGAAAGAAAAAAAAAGGAAAGGAGAGGAAAATGAAACCCAAGGAAATTGCAGCCGCAGTGGAAAATCCTGTTTTGGGAACTTTTCAAGGATGTAAAGCATCATCTAGTATTGTTTACTTTTATGGTTAGGAAGTAAAAAATAAGTCAAGTAAGAGTGGAAATGGAATTCTTAACATAGCTAGAAGGTCACAGTAAAATCAATAAAAGTCAGCATTGCAAATTCATTTTTTAAACAGGTTGTGTGTTGTTGCGGGTTTTTTGGGGTTTTTTTGTTGTTGTTGTTTTGTTTGGTGGGGGTTTTTACAGTGGCCAAGATTTTTTATTTTGGTCTCAAAAAGACAGCAGGTAGGAAACCACTAATTATCAAGAAAATATCAAGATCTGAACATGAAAAATATGGATCATGCATGCAGAGGCTCTCAAATCTCCCTTTGGGTGTAAGTACTCAATCCCATTGATTTCCACATGTATGAATACAGCTTATAACAATCAGGGATATCAAAATTGTCTTGTGCTACAAATTGAGATACATCACATCACTAACTGCTGGTTTTGCTCACAAACTTCCTTTTTCTTCTCTTCATGCTTTAAAGTACAGCAAATAGTGGAAGCATGAAGAAATAATACAGAACCTGAAGCATGTGAGGATTCAGATGTTTGGTTTGACTGTCTCAGACAATCTTCATTTTTCAAATTTGAACATCCCTTCCCTAGGACTACCTTGTCTTTACATTGATGCCAAAATGGCTTTAAACCTTTTCTGTGAGTTTTTTGGGCTCCTGATGCCCTCCTCAACCCCTCCATCTGAAAAACATCGAGTCCCCAGCACAAATTACTGTAATTTGAAAGTATATTCAAGGCAATGATGAGGGTGATCCCACACTATCTGTTTGGGATGGAAGTACCTGACAAGTGTGGTCCTCTTCCCAAGCTCTTGAAAGGGCTGGGATGTTTCTCCTGCATGACTTTGGCAAGCTGTTTACAGGTGAGCCCTGCTGGAGCAGGACTTCAGATGAAGTTCCAGCATTTCAAGATTCTGTTTTTCCAAGCTCTCTAATAAAAAACCCAGAATTTAGGTTTGACCTCGGTTTATAGGACCAGCAGCAATTTGGCAAAAATTACCGACAAATAAACGCCCACTCTTCCCTAAAAGAGTGGGACTGCACCACCTTCACTGCCCATATCCCCAGAGCTGAGGAGGACCCTCTGATTTTCTCCCTCCCTCACTTTCCTTTCCCTGGAGCAGCAGGGATAGCTGGAGGAGCCCGTCATAATTTTGTTGCTGCTTCTAATAAACACATATGGTGATGCCTGTAACAAGAACAACAAGGAGTTGCTATTGTTCAGCACAGGGCCATATGTGGGCTGTCCAGAGGCTCAGCAGCTGCATCGTGAGTGCTCAGGAATGTCCACGGCCCAGAGAGAAAGGAATGATTTTTTAAGGGCCCTGAGCCTCCTCACAAATGGTGCCTCTGCTTTACACGCTGGAGTTGCTAAAACAACTCCTGGCCACGCAGTGCCAAAGGCATAGACGCACTGTTAGTCACTACAAAAAGGTTTGGAAGGTGATTAAAATGTTGGTGATTTGTAGGGCGGGCTGGGAAATCAGCTGGGAGTGTGTAGAAGGGAGCTTGCAAAGCAAAAAGGCCTGAATAAATATTTATATAAATATTTATATGAATATTTTTGTATGTATACGCAAATATATTTATATGCATGCGTATTTAGACATTTAGCACCAATTTTATTTTTTTTTTTTACATCAGAAACTCAGGCACTTGCACATCTAGTACTTCACACAATAAAAACTTTGACCCCAGCACTAATCCATATTTCTTTTATCCCATTGTGCAAGGTTAAAAGGCATGCAATTTGCCAATAGTTTGGGGGGTTTTTTTCTCCATTAACTGCATTTCCTCTGGCCTCATATGGCTCTGCTTAGGATGGATAATCAACACTGCAGCGATGCAGAGGCAGCCCAAACACAATGGTTGGGATGTCTCACGTACAAACTGTGCTTCTAACACTCCTCCTTTCCTGATGCCACATCCAAACAGCAACCTGACTGAAAATGAGCAGCCCATCTGCACATCTTCATTTTTTCCATCAGTGTGTTTGAGGGGAGACAGAGAGAAACTGCGACCGAAAGAAAAGAGAAATAATGCTTGATAGAAGGCAACATTTTTCTCAAATTTGGACAAACACAATCAGGCAACCAGTGCTTTATTGAGGCCCCTGAATAATTTATGTGCAATGATGGGTGAGAGAGAGAGAGAGAGAGAGAAAAATGCTGAGTACCCACTGTAAATAAGAAGAGAGAGAGAGAGAGAATTGTAAAGGATCCAAAAATCAACTACTTGCATATGTCCCCAACCAGGGATTTTAAAAGTCTGATTTAAATATCACAGTGCAAACGATTTTGGCCAGTGTTCCTAACACATGGCAGGAAGTCTCAGTCTTGTACTTCTTTTGCATATGTACACACCATCTTTGTGGCACACAAATTACCTGGATAATGGGGCAGGATTTGAGTAACCCATAATGCCCCAGGAAGAACCACATCCAGGCCTTCACAGAAACCATAGACCAACCCACACTGCCAAATTCCACAACTGCTTTTTGCCCAGCAAAAGAAACCACAAACATTTGCATGCTCAGATGCCCCGACAAAAAGCAAATATTCTGGATGATGTCCTTTTTAATATCATACACAGTGGCATGAAAAAAAAAACCCACAGAGGGGAAAAAAATTAACTTCTGTTTACTATATCTTAAGGAGTTCTTTGCAACGGGTGAAGGTGAAATGCCCACACTGATTTGCCTTGAAATAACAAAATGTTTTCCCCCTGGCAGGTGTACTCTTGCTTCCTCCTGGGAGTAGTGGCAGAACTTAAAAAAGCTCTGAGGTTTTCAGAGGTCCCCAGCATCACCCAGCTCCTGCTCATTTGTAAGCAACATGCAGCTTGAGGTTTTGTTCATTCCTCAGCTGAAACTTTTCAAAAACTCGTGATTTCTCAGCATGAGTCAGTGTTTTATGTAACACCAGCCTGCATCTCTCCAAACCCCTCCCGAGCTCGGAGTGCTCCCACAGCCAACCTCAGATTCTTCATCCCTGCAGCTGACAGCTCCAGCCCTCTGATGGTGGCACAACAGACCCCTCCATGCTGCTCCTGGGGGATTTTGGGGCCTCCAAATTCCAGGGGCTGAGCATTCCTGGTGCTGTGGGGACAGAAGCTGGGAGAAATTTTGGCTGGAGTATGGCGCTCCACTCCCAGGGGGAAAGACGTTGAGCTTGTCTGCAACAGAAATGCTCAATCATGGGTTTGGTTAGCTGATTTATTTCCTTTTTTTTTTTTTTCCAATTGCCTGAAACAGCATCATTTCTATCCATGGCCCTGCCAGAAGAAAAGCCCAAAGAAAAATTTCTCCTGTAAGAAATTTTTAGAGGAAGGGAAGGCACTGATTTGGTGGACCCCACTTTCTTTCTGCAGGCACCTTGGATGGTGACTTCAGTTCACACCTTGGTGCACTGCTCCACCCTGAAGGCAGCATGGTGAATTCAGGTATCTAAACAAGCTGGAGGGATGGCTCATCACACCATAAATATTTTTAACCATTATCTGTACATACACTGAACTACACAAAACCATATGAAAAGAGTGGGAGAAGGTGGGAAGTTAAGTTTCATTTTTAATTCCTATTTCAAGTTGATTTCCCCTGGAGAGGTGGAAAATATCAACATGTGGTTCTTCCTCTGTCAGCTTCCCATGTCCATTTTTGATGGGGAACTCATTGCTGGTGGGATAAACCCTTCCCAACCTCTCTCTTCAATCAGGGCAGCCAGGAACCCTCCTGCCCCTCTCAGGAACCGGGATGCCCATTTTGTCTGGTCAGCTCACCCCCACCAGAGCCAGACAGGAGTCAGTGAGAAGATTTTATGTTCTTGATTCAGAAATTCTTCCTCCTCAATCTTGGAGGAGAAAAGTGATGCTTTAAGTTTCAGCTTTCATGTTTTTCAGGTTCTGTGCTGCCCAGGGGTGCAGTTCTGAGCCTCACATTCAGTGCTGGTGAGCTCTGCACAGAGCAGGGACACAAAACAAATCCTTTTCCTGCTGGACACCAAGAACAACTTTCAGCCCCAAAAACACACACAAGGGTGGGCTGAAGGGAGGAACAAGAAGGATGGGACCTCACAACCTGAACCTGGAATTGACAATTAAACCCCAAGATGCAAATGGACCAAAACTTATAAAAATGTAAGGTCTTGTGACTGGTTTGGCATTTTGTGATCCAAATCTGGATCCACCTTGGTTGTAGCCCTGGTCAGGCTCTTGTCCTGCCCAAGGTGGATCCTGGAGGCCTTTCAATAAATCCCTGCTTTATTCTCCAATCTCTGTTCCAGTCTCTGTTTCAGGTCAGCCTTCCCAAGGCATCAAAAGTGCCATATTCCATTTTACCTGCCTTCTCTCTCCCTAAACGTAGCAGAAAGCACAAAATGGAGCTTTTTTTCCCTACAAAGACAAAACTCCAGTTTAGTGAAGTGGGGGGGCTTGTGGGCACTGAGCTGGAGACACTGCCTTACTGGAAATGTTGATGATGTGGCAGAGTAAAGTGAGAGGAAACCAGGCCACTCAGTAGAGTGGGAAGCAGGTGGAAGGGCTGGAGATGGCTTGGGTTCCCTTCAGGATTTGAAGAGGAGCCATTCATACCTCAGCATGTCTCTGCTTGCTCTTTGAAATGCACCCCGTGCATTCAATTCAATAAAAAATGTAACAGAGAAGCACATTTTGGTGTGCTTTCCCAGGTATTGCTGGCTTTTTCGTGTGTGTAAATGATGGGTTTGTCTGTCGTGTGACAGGAGAACCTCAAATTTAGGCCCTAGGGAAAAAAAAAAGAAAAAAAAGAAGAAGATTTTTTAAAAAAATTTGAAGCAAACATCACCACCACCACTAACAAAAATCTGAACAATTTCCTAAAATAACTGTTACTCTTTTGCCTGGCCATGTTTAACCCTATGAGTGTGTGTACAAATATTCATAGGCATGAAAAAAAAAATACAAAAAAAAAATAAAACCAACAAAAATCCCCCCCAAAAAACTGTGATGATAAAATAATCCCACGTGAGAAATTTTTTCCAATATTGAGAGAAACTCTGGAGAAATGTGAAGATCAGGAGAGAGGGGACACGTGCCAGCTCGCTCCACTAACCTACTTTAGCTGCAGCTTGGTAGCAGCAGAGCAGCCAGCCATCTGATGCTTTGGATGCTGTGACTGTGTGCTGGCACTGTGCACACCTCAGGTACTGAAACCCTGTCTAGGAAAAAAAATTATGGGATGTTTCTCGTCCTTGTTATCACAGGAAATTTTAAATACGTGTCTGTAGGGTCATGGCCAAGTTTTGCAGTTGCAGTGGTTGTAGGACATGAGGAAAACGTGCCAGAGTATTGGGATTTGTCTCTTATTCCTCAAACCAGCACTTTTCCCAAGAGGAACACCTACATTCCTCCAGGTCAGGGCTTCATCCAAACATTTTTTTCACCCAACTATGTTAGTTTTTGCCTTATAAAATGTTGTATTAGCTCCCTACATGTGTGCCTGGTCGTACCAATAGATAATATTCCACTGCTACTTTGTGCTCATGCAGCAACTAACAGGATGGCCATAGGTTTTCCTGGAAAATTTTGATTAAATCCTTTTGCAGCTTTCTATGGCCTGCTTTTACCTTTTTTTTTTTTTTTTTTCTTCGTTGCAGACCTCAAAAGCAATCCCCTTGGACATGGTTATATATATTTCACTGTAAGTGAAAGAGAACAAAACAAATAAAAACACAATGAGGCTCTTTCTCCATGCTGGTACTTTCTTTAAACTTTCTGCTGAGGATTTCCAACAGCATTTGTCGTCATATGGTAAGGGCTCTGAATGAAATTATTGATGGTAGCTGGGGGAGAAAAAAAAAGGGGGGAAAAAATGAATGAAATCCCTTGAGACAAAAGGTATGTCGTGCACTTCCCCATGTTATTTGCAAATGTTTCTGCCAGTATCAATAAATCCCTCAAATTTCAGGATAGGCTACATTAATTACAGGATGGCATTATGCATTTAAAGGTTGCTGAAAGTTATATCTGTGATCAGTCATGTTTGAATTGCCCGTTCACGTGAAATATTTGTTTTTTAAACACAAGTAGGCAAGCAGGCGAGCAGCAATGGCCTCCACCATGTTTTAATAGGCTTTTATTAGTTTGTACTTTCCTTGTTATCTTGTTTTACAGTGTGTGCATCCGATGTGTTTGTGTCTGTGCTCTTCACGCACACGTCGCGGGATGCCAAAACATCCTTCTGCTTCCTTGTTTCCAACCACTTAGTCAGGCACTTGAACGCTTTCCAAATCTTGTTAAAAACCAGCAACAGCACTATCACTTCTCCTTCTCAGAGTGCACGGAGAGGGATTGATGGAGAAGGCAGTGGAAAGGTAAAGGAGGAGGTTGAATTTTCAGGAACCCCCAGTGTTGGGGGTCTTCATGGATGAACCTACTACAGCCTCAGTGCCATGATGCCCAGACCAGATTTAGGGCTTTCCACTGCCTCATTGTGGGGTTTTGCTTCACTTGCTGCATGGAAAAAAGCACTGCGGAAACGGTCCTTACACCTTACTGCTAAATCTAAAAGTTTACAAAGTAAAAACTCCCTGACTGAAAATCGTGGGGTATTTTTTTTTTCTGTGCTGATAAAGATTAATTATATTTCTGTATTAAACTGTCTCCTTTTTTCCTCCAGGAAAATTTAATGTAGCATTCAAATAGAAGTGAGTTTTCTTCAGAGTAAAATAGATTTAAAAGTCAACTTTATTTTATTCACCGATTTTTTTGAAACTAAACTAACTAGACAGGCCCAAGCTAGATTCAATAAATGCTACAAATTTACACTTCTGGTGAGTTGAAAATTGCTCCTGAGACTGTTCAAAACGTCTCAGTCAGGTGTGGGCTTGCTGGGCAGCACTGGGATCATGCAGTGCTGGTGGTCCTGATATGAGCATTAATTTACTCCGTGCTCACAAGTGGAGGGAGCAGGGGTTGGTGGTTTCCCTTGGATTGCTCTGGCAGATGTGGGTTCTCTGATGTCCTACAGACTGTTGAGTTCACCCCACTGCCACTGGGGGAGGCAGCCAAGGTTGCCTTGGTTGCCTGTCTCCATGAGTGGGGAGTATCTGACCATTTTGGCTGCAGTCACCTGATTAATTTAAATACGTGTCGATTGCAGGTGTGCACCCACGCGCCCACACACCCACGTGGATCGTGATGAGCTCCTCCCACAGCCTTCAGGAACCCAGATAAAAATAATGCAGCCTTAGGAAACCTTGCTGTGCATGACTGAGGTGGCTGCAAGGCTCCCACTGCCTCCAGAGGATCTCAGCTTCAGCCAAGGAACTTGCCAAGAAGTTGTGACACAGCCACTGCAGCCCACAGTTGTCCATGGTCAGCAAAAAAAAGCTGGTCAAATAACATTTATCAGTGTTCACTTGGCCTATGCCCCACATTCATAACTTTTTTATGGATTACTGTTGGAACCCTGGGCACTGGGAATTTTTTTTTTATTTTTTTCCCCAGATGACAAGGTAAAGCAGTCCTTTGTCAGGTCTTGGGAGAAAGTTTGAAGCCAGGTGCCAGGTTTCTCTCAGAGTGTCTGTGCTCCCAACCAGCCATGTACTGTGGGAAGACACAGCCATGAGTCAAAACATCTGCAGACATGGGCTCCACCATGTCAGGTAAGAGTACCCAAAGGTTTGAGGTCACATGTTGCACCTTCTTGCTCCTTGGGTGAGCCTCTCCTGTTAATCTACCTGTGCTTGTTCTAGCAAGGATGGAGAATAAGTCATGCAGGCTCACACAAAACTGCATTTTTTCAAATGAGTAGTGGCTTCTTTTACTCAGAAGAATGGCAACCCTCAAGGCTGATGCACTCTTGGAAAGTGAAATATTTATGGTAAGAGTGATGGCAGAGAGAGGGAAATCTCTTTTGTAAGAAAACATGGTGCATAAACACACGACATAGCTCAGGCCACATCTTCATTTCACCCATATAAGAAGTTTGTGCAAGTGCAGAAAAGCCCAGGTTCTTCTCCTGCCCCCCAAAGAAACATAACCCAGAGTTTATATCAGATGGTTTATGGGAGTTTATTGGAATATCCAACAGGGTTCATGTAACGTGTCGTAAGGTAAAGCCTGTTTTTTGGTGATTTACAAGCAGTGTGTGCCGGTGTTACTGTAATTTATAGACCACAGATGGTCAGGGGGTGCCCCTGCTGACTTGTAGCTGAACAAGAAGCTGAGCCCTGTGTGTCATCTGCTGCAGGTACCTCCAGCTCACTTCCCCAAATTAGTGCCAGTTGAGATCTGCCTTCAAACCAAGAAGGTCCCAAGACCTTTGCCTTGCAAGCTGGGGCTATTTCATGAGGGGAGATGATACAAATAATTGGGGCTGGGTGGGAAAAACCCTAAGCCTGTCAGAATGACACCAAAGCAAAATTGCTTTTTGCAATAACAACTTCCCTTTTCAAGGCTGGTGCTTCACTTGATGGGATATTGCCACCTGTTAAGTGGAAAATCAAGAATGTCAGTCACCAGTCTAAGACAAACATCTCCTCTGCAAAATTTTCTATATATTCATAAATCTCCCCTGTAATGAACCTTAGATCTTGTCTTTGTTCCCATCATTTTACCTCTTTTAGGTAATTATTTTTCAACTCTGTTTTACTATGACTTTATTTCAAGTTTACCCAAGTCTCTTCTTCTTTAAATCTTACCAAATAATCATCTGTTAAGATTTAATCAAATCAAATAACCATCTGTTTATTCCAGGCACTTCTTTCTGATTCCCCAGCGCTTTGCTCGCAGTGGGTGCATAAGGAGGACAGGGACAGCTCCATTTCTCATCCAAACCTTGGGGAGATTTACTTGTTTTGGCCAGGGGACTGGGCCCTTTTTCACTTTTAAACCCTCTGCTTGACAAAGCCCATCACGTCACCTCGTATTTCTGCCTTGCCACCTCGTGTTTTTGTCTCGCTGCGTGTGGCCGTGTCCCGCCCGCGGGAATCCCGCAGTGGTCGGGATCCAGCAGCCTTGGGAGGGACGTGCTGGATCCAGGGGCTCCTGGTGCTTGGCCAGAGAGGTCATGCATTTTAACAAGATCCCCTTTCTAAAGGGCATTGATTATGTTTCTGTTAAAATGGGCTTTGAACTCTGCTAACCCTGCGCTGGTAGGACATTTCAGGCATTTTTTCTTTTTCTGCCTGGACCACACTTGACACCTGTTGGCAAACACAGCTGCAAATGCTGCTGAGAGAAACCTGCATCCGAGCTCAAAACTGAGTGGCTCAGGTTTTTTTTCCCAACAGTAAAAACATGAGAGAATTTGGTGGCTTCTCTAGTTAATAAAGAGAGGAAAAAAAAAAAAAACAACCCACATTTGTTTTTCTTTATCAAGATGAGGGGAAAACGCACCCTATAGACAAAAGAAGCAGAAGGAAAGCTGTAATGGAAAGAAAATTGACAGCCTCTCAAAACTCAGGTGGCACTTTCCTTTTCCAGTTAATTACAGTTTTAATTACATGGCTTCTTGTGACTCCTTGATACCTAATAAACTAGACTCTGTGGGGCGGCAAAGTTGAGTTTTGCTTGAACTGCAGGTGTAAGGCTCAGTATGAAACATAAATCAACTTCTTAAACACGTTCCCATGGTGTGTTCAGGCTTTTTCTTCCTATTTGCATGTAAAAATCACGTCTTTTCACCATTGTTGGGTAGGGGAAAAAGAAAAAAGAAAAATATTGAAGCTGCAATGCAAAGAGTGTTACCTTTGTGTCTTTGGATATAAAATCCCCTCTTAAAAGTGGAGGGGGGGGGGGAAGGATCTTTTACTTTTTTTAACCCCAGATATGATAAATTTTAAAGGAGTTATGCATTACCCACATAAACCCTCTCTCATTAACCTTTTTTTTTTTTTTTTTTTTTTTGCAGGGGATGTGGGTGCATAAGATAGAAAAGTTCTTTGGCAGAATGAAAGCAAGAGGAGATTGGTACATGGAAATAAGGAAATACTCAGCCCATTGGAGCTGCCTCTCCTGAAGGTTTGGAAAACAGAGAATGCCTGTTTATTTTTTGTGTATTATGCCATGGAAATATGTTCTCCAGTCAGGGTCAAGCACGTGCCATATATTTCCTCTGAGCACTTGTAGCTGATTACTTGTAGCAGCCAAAATCTGGAGACAAATATGGTCCAAAAATTCACATTTGTCTCAATCCCATGGGATATGACGGGTCACGAGTCTGTGGCAGGAAAATCTACTGTCAAGATGGTCAATGGAAATTTCAGTGGAAGATTGCCCATCTTCCATCTTCCTCAAAGCAAGCAAAATTATTTTAAAGAAGCAGGGGAGGGGGGAAAGGTAGAAGTGAAGTAGAGCTTCACATGTGGAGAAGAGCTTCACATATGGGATTCGAATGGTGCAAAACATGAGCAGCAAGGTCCATGTGTGGGACATGAATGTAACAAGTCCTTCTTAACCTACAAGACTAGGAAGGGCTGGGGTTTTTTTACTGTCTTATTAGTTTTAACTTCAGCTTGTGGTTTATCTGTTGGAGTACTGGTTTTAAATGGGTGCAAAGAAAAGTTTATTTGTTATGAGTGAAGAAGGAAAGTTCAGTCAGAGGCAAAGTCCTATATAAAAATGTCGTATGACTTGGACAAAGCAGGCATATTTCAGCCTTAACTTCAATAGAAGTCTTGCCTGAAAGACAATATTCTTTCAGACTAGACTTGTCTGGTGTCATTTCATCTTGATGTTCTGTTGATGAGTATTCTTGGTTTCTTATTGTTGGTGGTGGTAAAGATCATAATTTATTTTTTCCCCCACAGTCTGGCTACCTCCTCTTTTTTGCAGCTGCATATGTTGCTTACCTGAACAATTTCAACAGATTTCTCTCTGATCAATGTTGTGTTAAATCCCTTGGGTCTAAATATTTTGTACTCTTGTGGTCTGTTTGTGGGAGGTGTTTGGGCAACCCCAACAAAAATGTGGGGAGCTGGACCATGGTCTGCAATTTCTTTATGTTGTGTGGTGTAAGTGAAATAAAAACCCAACCCAAGAGGAGCCAAGAGAGAATTTTCAAGATGAGAAAAATAAGAATTCCTCCTACCTTCCTCCCAAATAATGTTCCATCGTCTTTTCCAATTAGTCTTGGTTTTATTTTTGAAACCACACGAAGAGACAATTATACTGTTTCACGTAGTTTCATATTTTCAAAGTGGGAAAGGCAAGGTAAAATTAAGGGAGCTAGAGAAAAGGAAGGAGAATGGAGAAGGAGGGGAACAGGAGTTTAAAAAATAAAGAACTTTTTAAAAAATTAACTCCAGAGGAGATTTATTCAGAGCTGTGTCTCTCACTTTGCACTGGGATGAGGCATCAGAGCAGCAGCAAAGGATACAAGCTCATGTTGGGGAGAAATCTCACATGCCTATGGCTCATGGACTAAGTGGGGGAATGGTGATGGAAGAAGCAGCAGCACCATGAGTCTCTGTCATCCTAGCACTCCAAATAGTGTGGAATGTGAGAAGAAAATGAAGAAAAAAAAAGTCAAATATAAGCCTTTTCAACAAAGAAATAAAACAAAACATTTCCAGCTGAAGCAGAAAACATTTTGTTTGCTTCTAAATGCTTCCAGTGGAAGTTTCTGAATGAGAAAGAAAAAAAAAACGTGCATGGGGTGGGCAAGAGGAGATTTGTTCCTGTGCATATTACATTGCCTGTACCTGCCTGGTTGGGAGCATAAATGGTGCCAGTGGACTGGAGAAAATGCAACATAGACTGGAGAAAGCTGCAGCACTGGTCTGGCTAAAGTGCAAAAACATGTGAAAGACCATCCTAAAGTGAATTCATCCCTGCAGGATGGCTGGCCCCATCATGGAAGGGGAGGGTGGTGACGCAGGAGCGGCGGCAGCGTTGCGTGCATTAAACCATATGCCACCAATCCATATGGCAATGTGGTCTGAAGCCTTTCAAGGCAGTTAGTTCCAGCTTGGAAAAGCCTTGAGAAGTTTTCAAATGGCATTTTTATGGCCATTTTTTATGGCATTTTTATCTGGAGGGAGGAGGGTGAGAGGCAGCCACCCTCAGCTGCCCCGTTCCTGCTTCTGAGCTGGGCAAAGGAAGCGTCACAGAGTGGGGAGTGTATTCCTTCCCAAATTGTTGGAAAGCTGTGCTTTAATGACAGCAGAACAGACAGTGCATGAAGGAATATTAGCTGCAAAAATGATCCCCTGGGGAAGGAAGCCTGGAAGAGGCTTTTTCTGTCTAAGCTTGGAGACCCAATGCACGTCTGGCCAAACCTACCTGAGGATGGAAGAGTCCAGGTGCACATCTGCCCAAACCTACCTGAGAGTCCAGGTGCTGGACATCTTACCCTTGCTTAAGGCACCACCACTGAGGTGGGGTGGACTTAGCTGAGTGTGAAAGTTCTGATTTCTTTTTTCTCTGCCAAGGTCAGGATGAATAACACGGGAAACGTACATGTCGTGTTCAGACTTGGGTGTTCATTATTTCTTATCTATTTACAGACTCAACAGCCTTGAGCCCAAATTAACAAGTTAGAGAAATAAAATGGAGCCTTCTAACTCTTTCCAAGGTTATTTAAGTGATAATTACCCAATAACAAGTGACACCTATATTGTTTATATTTCTGACCCAATAATGACCACCCATGGCCCACAATGCAGAACTTATTCACCCAATTACAGAAAACCACCCAAACACATGGAGAGGAAGGAAGAAGAAGGTGAAGAAGAAGGATTTAGACAACACCTCAAATCCTTCATCTTGATTCACACACATTACTATATGCTAAACTCTTAAATCTAAGTTTTGTCACCCTGTGAGATCACACAACACTATTCAAACTACACACCCACAACCCCAGTGCCGTCACCCAATCTCAGGAGCCTGTTCCAAGGCTTCAAGTCAAATGTGGTTCTTGCTTGAGGGTCAGCACCTTTTAGCTCAGAAAGCCTGAAATTTTCAGCCTCCAGAGTTCCAACAGCTAGGAGGGCTTTTTTCCCAGAGCTGAGCACCCCACACTGTACTGGGGACAGAGTGCATGAGGCATCAGTGCCTCATGCAAAGGATGCAGGCTCATGCTGGGGAGAAATCATGCACAGCCAGCAAAGGGAGGGAGGCAACAGGGAAGCAGTGATGGAAGAAGCAGCAGGATCGTTCTCATGGTGGCTGCAAGATCTGTTGACCATTCCTTAGCATAAAAAAATCACCAGAACCTATAGCTGCTGCACTGGACTCCCAATTGTTTGGATCCTGGTGCTCCTACCCAGGGTAAACATTGCAGATCCAGCTCTTCAGGAGATCTATTATTTTCTGGTTAAACAAGTCTATCTATTGTTCTAACCATCTTAGCTTTTTTTTGAGCTGGTCCCTCATAAATCCAGTCCAAGTTCAGTCCTGAACAATCCTGGTTTTTAACTTTTAGGAGGGACGTGACTTATGATTTACTGGATAGCTGTGTTGAGCCTAATGTAATAAAAGTCCAGCCTATGTAATGTGTATGGGCTACTGTATTATAAATATTTAATAAGTTATATGGAAAAAAAAGAAAGTATAGGGGTTACAGAAATCATATTACAGCAACTAAGTAAATGTAAAGAAGGTTAAAGTGTCTAATTCTATGTGGCATAAAGGCTAAAGCAAACCAGATCTGTTTTCTAGATACTTTTTCCATGTACAGCTGTAACTGGGCTGCATAGAAATAAAGCAAGTACTTAAAGACAGGCAAACTAAAAAAAAATAAAAGAGATCTAAAGCATTTGGTTGGCATTGATAGCAATCATTTCAAAAAGCCCTGGAACATTTAAAGAGAATTAGAAAGGATTTTGCTGGAATCAAAGGGAGAGCACTTTCCATGGCTGGATGTGTATTTGGGTATCTGCAAACTGATTAAATCAGAGTGAACAGAACAGCCTTGATCATCCAGGACTTTTAAAACAGAAGAAAGGGCTTTTCCTGTTTCGGCTCTTTTTTTCTCACTCACACATCTTACAGTTTTCATTCTTCTGCCTACTT
The DNA here is from genome assembly GCA_013400435.1 of Pycnonotus jocosus. Taxonomy (NCBI): domain Eukaryota; kingdom Metazoa; phylum Chordata; class Aves; order Passeriformes; family Pycnonotidae; genus Pycnonotus; species Pycnonotus jocosus. The sequence continues at coordinate 68,205 of VWYP01030626.1, read as the reverse complement.
GATGGTGAAGTAACATTTATTTTGGCACAGAGACTCGCAGAGAGCTTTGAAAGGCCCTGCAGGTCAAGCAGCTACAGAGTGCACCAAACCCACGGGGGTGAGCAAACCTGGAAATATTTAGGCTTAGGGGTCTTTTTTTTTTTTCCCTCCATCCTAACCCACATTTTCTACTTAAAGAAGAAGCTGATATCTTCATATTTCACTGCAATATCCATTATGGGGCAGACAGGGCTCCTGCCTTGCCACCTCTCCATGTGCCATTCCTTTGGCAGTGCCAGTTCCATAGCCAGCTTTCCTGCTGCACAAGCCAGAAAAGGTTTTCATGAGGACTTTGCTGTTGCTGGTGATAGCCTTGGTGTCAGCCAAGTGGAGAGAGGGGGATCAAGCCTCCCTAAATCCCTGGCTTGCCCTCTCCCCCTCCACACCAGTGGTGTTGGTGGTCTTGGCTCTTTGCTCTGGTCCCTCCCCATCATCTGGGAGGGAGCTGGGATAGGGCCTTGCTCAATCAACGTGTGACAAGCGTGTATTTCTGTATTTCTTTTTGTGAAAAGAGCACAGAGAGGAGTGAGGCAAAATATTAGAGTCAGCCTTGAGTCCCACTGATGCCAAAGGGTTCATCCTCTTCCCAGCCTCCTCCCTTCCCAGGTCCACTTTGGCTTGTGAAGTGTGCTGAAAACAATTCCATCTTCCTTCTTTTTTTTTTTTTTCCCTTCGTTCCTTTTTTTCTTTTTCTTTTTTTTTTTTTTTCCTCCTCCTGGCCTAGGCAATGTATTTGGCAGGGAGGAAGTGTGGGAGGAGGGAAGAGGGGACTGTGGCAAAGGGGAGTGGGAGGGAGACCCTCCCCTCATGGAAGGGTTCACATTGGTGGGGCTGTTCCCATTCCTCACTCCTCCCACCCAGCCATGGATAGAGGAGGATAAACAGGGGATGGAATCAACAGAATGATGAGAGCTGGCTGTGGGAAGAGGTGCTGGGGTGAAGCGTTTTCCCCTTAAGTCCCAACATGCATTTGATAGAAATTTTAAATCAGGGCCAAGCATGGGATGGATGGATGGACGTACTGCAAATCCAATGCAAGCAGGCAAATGAAATGGGCAAAGTGAAAATGGAATTGCATTCATCCCCTGCTTTTCTCCCACCTCTGTGTTGTCAAATTCAGCAAACAAGCTGAAACAGAGTGACCCAGCTCCCAACAGAGGTAGCAAGAACCTTTCCTTACCATTTGATGGAAAACCTAAGCTGTTTTTAGGTGGATGGATCTTCCTGTAATTTTCCCTAATGATATTTACAAGTCACGCACGGGAATTCCAGAACACCCAGAAACTGTTAAATTTTTAAAACCTCGTATGGATTTCCACTGTAACCTGTGGAAGAGGAAACAATCCCACAAGGATTTCAGTGGGATGCTGTGTTACCTGGAGCAGCATCATCTGGGGTGTCCAGGGCACTTGGCCACACAGCTTCTTCCAAAAGTGTGGCTCAGCTCCATCCTGCCATCCAGCAGCCTGGCTGCGTGGAAAATTAGAGGTAAGAAACCTCAGTTCACAATGCTGACAGTAAGAAAATTAGGGGCAAGAAAACTCAGATCACGATGCTGCACCTTTTTCTTTGCAGATCACCTTTTTTTTTTTTTTCCTAATTTTTGTACTGTTTTCCCTGCCACACTTAACATCCTAAATAACACGAACTCCACCTCCCTGTTACCAACAGAGAGCCTTTACAGTGCTGTGGAGAACTATTTTGAAGGTACAAATCACTTGACCTAAAGACTCTCCCTGGAGTGTCAATGCTGTGTGCTACGTTTTCACTCTGCCAAACTCTTTATTTAGCACATGCTAAAGAACATTTAACATTTAAAGATCCCCTCTGTACATCCTCTAAATGTCTCCATCCTATGCTTGTAGATTAATATGTCTTCTGTGAAAATGAGATAATTGATTACAGAGCTGTATTATTTACAAATGAAGTGTTGTTCGTGTATTGACCTTTCATTTCTGTAGCTCAATACCAGTCCTTGTACAGCGTTTTTAATTAGTGGAATTGTTACAGAATTATAAGAAAAGAGCTCCTGTAGAGCTTTTGGTAAAAGGAAACTTTATGATGACTTGCAGATTTAAAACACAATATTTGATCAGGTTCTGCATCCCAAATCTCAGTTTTGTTAAGAGAAAGAAACCTCCTGCTTCCAAAGGCACCACAAGAGGAATGCAGAGTGAAGGGGATGATCAATAGACACGAGTGAGTGTTTGCCCTTCACCCTGCTCTGGTAATTCTCCTCCACCAGGGGATTCATTTCAGTCCAATCTTCTTGCAGAGCCCATCTGAGCATTTCAAGATGATAAAATCAAGATGTTTGGGCATATTTGGGAGCAAAGTTCCCAAAATCAGTGGCTACAGAGTACCAAATGCCATTGTCAAAGGTGCTAGAAATTCCAAAGAAGCAAAACTTTGCAAATTCACCCTCCTGAAGCAGGACAGGGCCACCTGACCTGTAGAGCCAGGTTGGACTAAATTAAATAATAATTAAATAATCCACAGCCTGGGTGGGTAGAGCAGGCAGCCTCATCCCTGGCCATGGTGTTGAACTCAGCAGCTGTGAGCTCAGGATGTCCCAAGCATAGCTGAAAGAGAGACAATGGGCAAGGAAGCAGGAAGAAATAATTAAACATGGCATAAATACAGTCCACAGAAGTTTGAGGTTTAGAAAGAAATATGTTCTGCTTGGGAAGGGGAAGGTACCCTGTGAGAGACACCAACAGGCTTGGGAAAGCTTTGGATTTCAAGAATAACCAAGAAAAAACCTCTCCAGACGTGAGTTTGACTTAGTCCTTGTATAAATGCTTTGGTCTCTTTATGTCTGGTTTAGTTTGGTCTCTTAAATGAGTTCTGTTCCTAGTGAAGGAACATTTCAGGTGGTTGATCTAAGGCAGGGATGCTCACAACACACAGGGAACATAAACCATTGCAGTGCTTAATTTCCACTAATAGAGTCAGACAAACAACAACAAAAATTATCTAAATTTATCCAGACAATGTGCTTCTAATAAAACTGCAAACAGGCAAAGCTCAGGTTGATTCCACCATCCTTCCCCAGGAGGGTGAAAGAGGATTTTTCCTCATGGACTTCAATATGCTCAGGCTCATGAATAAAAATATATGAAACATAAAGCAAATCATTTAATTTCTCAGTAACAACGATGTTAGTTACAGCTATAAAACAAATCTTGTCTCTGCAGAAGAGGGATTTTTTCAAATCTTTTTATTAATTCAACAGAAGCATATTAAAAATGTCTGTCATTACGAGTCTGGAGAGAAGTATTAGGTTCAAATGAGGTCATTGAGGAAGGAGAGAGGAAAGTAAGGGAGGGAAGGCTTTTTCAGCATCCTGTGTTTAGGGACAAATAGCCCAAATCCATCTTCAGAGGGTGGATTTGGGGAAACTTCACCCCAATACATATGGTCACATGTGTAACTGATGAGAAAGACCTCACACCATCATCTTCCTGGGCTCTTTGGGAAATGTGAGCTTGCTGCTTTATCAGCTGGATTGTTTGCAACCTGGACTTTATCTGAGGCATCTCAGGTACCATTTTTTTTTCTTAAGGGGCTGGTCACATTCACCTCTAAATATCATCATCTCCTGGCCTAGTGATGATCTCCTGTTCTTACTGAGCAGTCACTCCTGTTCAATGATACTACAAGAAACAAAATCAAATGTATACTCAAAGCAGCTGAAACAATTCTGCTGTTCACACAAGGTAGATCACACATTTTTCACACAAACCATGGTGTAATTGTGCAGAAGGTGGCAGCAGCCTTTGGGCAACCCCAGTTTGTGGCTGTCCCCACAAAAAAGTCCCTAAGCAGAGCCCATCCACCTCACATTTTTACATTTTCAGCCCTGGTGACATCTGAAAGTAGCAGGGTGGGGGTGAGCTGCTCCTCGAGCACAATATATCCCATACATCCAGCTTTCTGGGCTGAGCAGGATGCAGGGACCTCTCAGATGTGGAGCCAATAGGGAGCACTCTGGCTACCTGGGATTTTATAAATCTTTCAGCTATCAGTCTTTCAGAGCTCCAAATGCAAAATCCAGCAGCCCGGGATATCATGTGGATTTATGACTTGGGATTTATGAACTGGTCTGGATAAAATAAGAACTGCCTGACTTTTTTTCTTTTTCTTTTCCCTTTTTTTTTTTTTTCCACTTTGAGAAAAAGAAATCATAAAAAATGAAGACCTGATTTTTTTTCCCCCTTTTCAAAGCTTGTTGTTTATAAAAATGGGGATGTCTTGTATAGATTCAATTATTTCGATTTTTCTTCTTATCTGTGTGCTTTCTGGGGCTGGAAGCAGAACAGAGAACAAGCAATGCTGCTCTCACAAGGTTTCCTGCCTGACAAGGAATATCCTGAAGAATCATGAGTTTTGGGGCACTCCCAGCCCTTCTCCTAAAGTTAGGAAAAGCGCTGATAAATGTTTAAGGAGGTTTCTGGATGTTTCCAAGCAGTGGGATAGCTCCTCACCATACTGCTGCCCCAGCTCTCATCCACTTCCATCACTTTTTTTTCCTTAAATAATTTTGCAGCTCATTTTCTTTTTCACTTGATGCACACTGGGTTTTTTATTACAGGTATATATGCGTGCCCAAACACGTGTACAATCACAAGATTATTTTCAGCTGCATAAACATACACACATATATGTTTATTGGGGAGTATTATGGATGGTTTGTGTAAAGGTTGGACTACATAATCTTGGAGGTCGTTTCCAACTTTAATTCTATAAGTCCATGATTCTATTGATTCTTTTATTAAAAAACCAGTACAGATTATGTGGGGCTTTTGTTTTGTTGGGTTTTCTTGTTTTGTTTTGTTACTAGTGAATTGTATATATTTTGCATGAGAGNGTTTTGTTTGTTTGTTTTGGTTTTTGTTACTAGTAAATTGTATATATTTTGCATGAGACCCCATCCCAAAGGAATTTCTAGTCTTACCTGTAACATGTGAGTTTCCTTTCAATTTTTTTTAATCTTACAAAAGAAAAGAGGAGATGGTATTTACTTTGGTCAGGAAGAAAACATGTCAGATATATTTTTTATCCTCTCTTCTGACTGACCCTTTCATACCTCTGTTCAGAGTTTCTGAATAATTTTTTTTACATCACTTTTGGTGCCTGAATTACCTAATGTGGGGGTTTTTATCACACCAAGTCATCCAACCAAACCCTCCCAGCTCCTATCCTGAGAGCCACAGCATGGAAGTGCAATAGACTCAGTCTAAGAAATGTCAGCCAGTTACTTTTTTGTGGGTCTGAAGGAAAATGTTCTGGTTTGTTTCTAATTACCACAAATTCAGAGTGGAAGTTTTTTGTTGTTTTTTGTTTTGTTTTGTTTTTTTTTTTTCCCCAGCATGACTTGCAGCCCAGGAATAATTTGATTTGGAGATTTTTATTTTTTTTTTTTTTTAATAAAATCAAGGAGCCCAAATCATGTCTCAGAGCTAAATTGCTGCTTAAAAAAAGAAATCCAAAATTATATTGGTTTTTAATTATTCCATGGGAATTTTCCAATTGCCACCTCTTTTTAAGCTCAGAAGTTACACGGTGACCAACCAGGTTTGGGATGGGGAGGCCAGGAGAATGCTCCCTGCCTTAGCACCTCCCTAACCTCAGCTTTGGCTAAGAAAATTTGCTGAAAATTTAATGTGAATCAACAAAATTTAATCAGCAGTGGTGTTTGGAAATGTTTCTTTTCGATTTTCACCTCACTGAGCATCCCTGGTATCTCAGATTTCCACTGCAGTTCCCATTCAGGTACTGGAGATATTTGGGGGGCAGAGTGGGGGGAGCTTGAAAAATAGTTTTTCTCCTCTCCAGGCCTTTTTTGTGTCCACTTTTCACATTGCTGGAAGGTGAGGAAGAGCAGGTGGCACTCATTGGATGTGGCAGCAGGGATGTGGTACCCACACCAGAGCAGCTGAGAGCAGGGATCGTGGAGCAGCACTTGCCTCATGGGGACATCCCAAACCTCTCACTGCTCTCCCTGCAGCACCCAACACCAACAAAACCCACCACACACTCCCTGAGTGCCAAAAGCATCCTCGCTTGGCTCTTTGGTCCTGGTTGGTACGTGACTCCTTGCTCTCCCCCAGCCCCGGTACCATTCCTGGTCCATTAAAAATTATCTCTGAATCAGAGAGAGAGGGAGGGAGGGGGCAGGGGGCAGGCTCTGGTGCAAGGCACAAAGTGCCTGGACCCTGCTAAGTTCAAAGGCAGCCTCCCTCCCACCCCGAGGAGGGATGTAGCTGGCCAGGGGATGGCTGGAGGCCACACAGACGGGGAAGGTATGTAACAATCCATTTATCACTTTGCAAATATTAGTGCTGCTTGCATTTGCTGCAGCAATATTTCTTCTTGGAAATTGGTGGAGTGAGTAATAACAATGTTATTTATTCTAAGACCTTGGAGCTGAGAAGCAATAACGGGGAGGGGGACTGTTCCCTTGAAAGCTTCAGAGGTGCAGGGAATAAACTGGGGGGCAGGGGTGGGGAGGAGGAGGAGATAGACCAACAAAGGTCTGGAGGAGAGAAAGCCATTGAAATCTCGTGTTTAATTTCTTTGCCCCAAAGGTAATAAAATGCTTTTTTGTAACGATTTATGTAAAAGCAAGGCAGGGTGGGAAGAAGGGTGAATATTTCGGGTTCATCTCTGCCTGGATCCATCCTGAAAGGTAGCAGGGCATGCAGCTTGGGTTCAGGGTCTGGCAAAGAACCTCCTTCACCACAGAGTCTCCTGGTTCTCTTCTTGCATTTTTTTTTTCCTTTCCCACCCCCCTCCACCCCCTCCTTCCCCTTACATCCCTTATCTGAATATATAAGGCTGCCCTTTGCTCAGATTTATGGGTTGGGGCAGCACTGTGTGTATTTACAGTCTCCTGACCTGCAGACCTACAGCTGAACAAGAGCAGGAGGAAACCAGGGCCTGTTCCATAAACAGAGACAGATACGTGGGGGAGGCAGCAGGAATTGTGAGCAGCACTTAACATTTTTAACTATTTGGCCAAACCGAGGAATCAGTGATTAGATTAGAGGCAAAGAAAAATGAGAAGCGGGGTTAAAGATTTAGGGAAGGTGGGGGAAAAAGGACAGCAGCAACCAAGAGAGGCCCCAGGTTTGGCATGGGGAGAAAATAGAAGTTATTGGGATGTTATAAAATGTTTTCCAGGGCAAAAGGGAAGAAATGAAAGCAAGTCTCCAAAGCATTTTAATCAAGTTGTGCTTTTCTTGGGTAGAACCAAACAGCACTTTTCAAGTCTGATTACCTTTTGAGGAGGTAGATTACTTAGTCTGTGTTTATTCAGGAATTAATTGCCTCAGATTAAGCTAAGAAAAAAAACAAAAAACCTTGCTCAATGACAATAAATATTTCTTAGGTCTGTATCTACCAGTTGGTTTGTGGGTAGAAATTCAGTGCAGATGAGAAAATGTTTGAGAGGGGCCAGAGCATTTACCCAACTTCTCAGAGGCAAAGGCAGCAAAAGTGGCAACAACCTGAAAAATAAATATATGAAATGCAACGTATGTAAGGGTCACAATATAGCACGAGTATATCAACATGATGAACAGCTTTGATGAAAATGGTAAACAAAACCACCCTCTCTTCCTGTGGCTTGTTTTACATTGCAATAAACCACTGACTCTATAACCTATCAGAACATGCTGAGATTTTATGCATCATTTCCAACTACTATTTGAACATTTGGTTTAGAGTAGTCATGAACCATAATTAATGGGATTTTTTTTGTGTGTGTGTCCTGATAAAAAGCAAGCTTTATTGTATTTTATTACCTGTTGGTCCAGAGCTCCATACAGATGATGTAAATTCATTGTAGGTTTTAGGCTGGGGAAACAGGGGAGATGGGGAGGGTCGCACATGACTATGATGAATTAACATTTACAATTCCTAATCAAACCCAGAAGTTTAGCTTGGGATGCCCCCTCCAAATTCTCTTTTTTCCTGTGAGTGAGCTGGTAACGACAGGACACAGAAATTTTTTGGGCCCAGCTCAGCCTTTACCAGCAGCAAAGGGGAAAGAAAAAACCCCCCAAACAACCCAGGCACCACAAAGACCACGGAGATGAATGGCTCTATTTTATGAGCCATAAAAGTTTTATTCATCTTGACACCGAAACAGGTTTAGGCAGCGAGTTGACACGCCTTAAATAAATAAGTGGAATTAATTCCCCAGCTCTTGAAACAATAGCGGAGTGCCCGCAACGCCGCGAGCTGCCCCCGTGTTTCCCGTTGCTGCTCGATATCGATATTATTTGTGGGGTTTTTGTTGTTTTGGTTTTTTTTTTTCCCTCCTCTGGGGCCTGGTTGCTCCACTTCAGATTCTTCCCCTGTTTTATTAGAGGTTGAAAAAGGTTCAAGACCTGGTTGTACCACTGCTCCCACCGACAGCTAAAGAACCAGTTTGGCGTCTGGTTTGTCTGTTGTTTTACTGCTGACCTTCAAATCAACTTTCCCCCCTGACCCCAGGAGGCATCTATCATGACAAGAGGCTGTTTAACACAAATGGTGCCCATTTATAGGGGAAGAGAGTCAGAAGATTTCCTTTGTTGTTGGGGAGGGCGTTTTTTTTGTTGTTGTTGTTTTTTTCTTTTTTCCTTTTTTTTTTTTTAATAATGAAGAATTTGGTTTTTTCACCCCTCTTTTCTCAGTCACCACAGGTGAAATCCCTCCTAGCAGCTGGCTTATGAAATAATGTGAGGGGAGGCCTTAATGAGCTGAAAGCACCCTCAGCTGGAGATAAATATATGCAAATGAGATGCACAAACAAAGGAGCCCGGACAGAGAAATATCTGCAATTCCAGCAAAATGCTGCCTGCAGCTAGAAGATGAACAGCTTTGATAAAATGGTAACAAAAAGCACCTTTTTCTCCTCCAGCTTGTTTTACATTGCAATAGAGTATTGTTATTGTAACCCATTGGAGCATGCAGAGGTTTTCTGCCGCTTCAAAAAAAAAAGAGAAAACCTGTTTAAACATTTGTTTTTAAGGCATTCATGGGCTATGAGCAATGTGATAGCTTGGAGTGTTTTTTTGGTGGCTTGGGGTGGGATTTTTTTGGGGGTGTCGGTTTGGTCATGGTGGGTATTTTGGGTGTGTCCTTTTTTTAAAAGCTTTTTTTTTAAATATATANGGCTGTTGGTTCTCCATAAAAAAATTAAATAAATAACAAAAAAAAAAAATCAAGTTTTCCTTTCAAATTTGGAGGGAAAATCTGAGTTGACAAGTAGTAAGAAGCAACTCGGGGCCGGGGGGAGAAGAGGGGAAAAAAAAAAATCCAGACTTGAACATTCACCAAGCAGCACCCAAACAGGCAGCTTTAATGAAAGCAATCAAGCCTCGGAGCTAATTCAAAGACAGACATCTAACATGCTGATTTTAATAAGCTTTTAAAAGGCAATCTCTAACTTTTAAAAGTCGCTCTTTTTAATTTAATTGGGTTTGGGGTTGGTTGGGTTTGGTTTTTTTTTTTCGGTTTATATATTGCCAAAACAAACACAGTCACTAAAATATGTTTTCAATATGTATAAGTAGCATATCTAGAAAATGTTTTAAATTAGCCCCGTATTTTGAGCAGTGGGGGGAGAGGGTGGAGGAAGGAAAGAAAGAGGCTTACTTGGGATGAGTCAAAGACATTTTCCAGGGGTCATCATGTCAAAATAATACCTTTATCTCCTCGTCCTTGCCTCCATGAATCCTCCTTTGTGAAGGTATGGATGCCTCTTTACCTACAGAAAACAACCCCCGACCGATCGTCTCCCGGTGATAGGAAACCTTCCTTTCTGAAAGGCAGAGCAGGAAAAGGCAGGGAAAACACAGTGCTGCTTAACTTTTAACCTCATGATATCATTAAATAGATCATTATGGATTTATAAATGGAAGGTAAACACTATAAAGTTTAGAGGGCCCTTTACTCCAGGCACTAACCACAATTTTCATATCTGGCAAGAAGAAGAAGAAGAAAAATAGACTTACCTTTAAGGGAAAAGAATCCCCCTCTTTCTTTGGCACTTACAGATGTTAGAGCAGACAAGTGTCGGATTTCCCTATGTCAAGAAGATTTCCTAATTTTTCACAGCCTTCTCCTGTTGCATTTTTTTTGGCCCGATGTGGGAATCATCAATTTAATTTGTGGGGCTGCAGGCTGGAAATCGAGATATACGTGTGTACGTGTGCTTTAATGAACCCTAAAACCTGACAGGCAGCTCTCTGCTTGCAGAGTTGCCCCAAGCTCAGGATTTCAAGAGTTAATAAAAAACTTGGTTCTATCAGGAAGGCTTTCTTTTTTGCAGCCCAGGTTTGTAGCAGCATAATTATGTTCAACTGCTGCTGTTTGAAAAGGGCAAACAGCATCTTAGGCACAGAACAATGAAATTACAGCTGAGATTTAGGTTAGCAAAAGCCGTCTTCTGCAGGCTTTTATGATTCATTATTTCCCATTAAATACAGTATTAGAAGTGTACACCAGATAGCTCATGGTTGCTGCGCTCAGAGCACATTATCTATATTACACAGGTCTGGGGAGCAGAATTAGAAAACTTTGGGGGAATGAGCAATATGTGTTTGCTGATAGAAGTACCATATGGCTCATCTTCCTCAATTGCTTTCATTGCGACTCTGATGCTGGAGAAATTAAAGTTTTATTTGATGTGGCACAGCTTAATGAACTGTCTTCTGTTAGGAAAATTGAATATGTTTCCTGTTATTTGAGCACAGAGCCCTCATGGTTTTGGCTGATGAGGGATGCATTATGTATTGTTTATTTAGCATTTTGAAAACAAAAGCAGATATTGGAGGTAAAATTGATTACTGCAGGATGTGTTATATAATCACATTTTTCTCTCCTTAAATTATGGCCTTGCCTATTGTTTTTATGGCAGCATTTTTTGAGGAGTGGGGGGGAAGGCATCCCCTAATAAAAAAAGGAGAGGTTGTTGAGGCAAAGTATATAATCACTGCTTTGTCTAAAAGCAGAGTTAGAGCTTTTTAAGTTTAGGGAAGGACATGGAAAAAAAAGAAGTGTACCTACACATATATTAACCTGCAAGCCCAGTGGCTACCATGCTGGGGATGGTCTGGGGATGCTCCAGGACTGTGTGTGCACTGGGCTGTGTCATTGGAAGAAGACTCATTTCTCCATCCTAGGTGGGAGGACACAAAGAGGGGAACATCCAGAATTCAAGAACAGATTTTCACATTTCTTAGTGTTTCACACAGAGCAAACAGCAAAATGTTAATGCCTGCAGGGGTGGGGGTGAATATAGTCTGGGAGGATATAGGAAATTATTGGGAGGAGCGGAGCCCGTGCCACCAGGCACTGCAACATCAGTCATTTATCTGGGGCAAGAAATAGGATATTGATGGAATGATGGATCAGATTAAAGACAATGTGTGGTTTGGGCTGTTTTATAGTGTGCACACACCAAGGACTGTACACCCTCCCCATGTCATTGGGGTGGTGGGCAGCAATGAGCCCAGGGGTAGGCAGGGCTGTGGGTGCTAACCCTTCTTCTCTCCGAGGGAGCAGACAGCTGTATTTCAGCTCTGAAACTTACTGGAAAAAAAAAAATTAATATCTCTGCAGAATGTTATTCTTATTAATTCCACTTCTACTTGTTGGAAATCCTGCCCCATGACACCCTCTGACTTTTGCTGTTATTGATCTCCCAGGAGAAGGGAGGTGGGGATCAGGGAGCAGCGAGTGGAAGGCAAAACCCGCCTGCGATAGCTCAGCGCTTCTCTCCTGCCCTCACGCTGCTCTGACAAAAAGACAATTTGTCTTCTGTGCCCCCACGACGTTTGAGGACTCTGGAAAACGTGCCTGTTAAACAAGCCCCATCACAGAATCCAAATACCATCCATTAAAAGAGAAAGTCCCAACGTGTTTACAGCAGCGGGCCAAGGCGCTCGGCCCTCGCCCCGGAAAAACTCCCATTGACGTCAGCGGGGCTTGTGCTTATGCAAAGAGTGAGGGATGCTGCCCTGCACCTTTAGAAAAAGAGAAAGAAAAAAGAAAAGGAAAAAAAAAGAAAAAAGAAGAAATGAGTGGTACTGGAAGGAGGATGTTGCTCTTGAAAATGTCTCGGAGCAAAGTGGTTAAAGCAAAGCCTGTATAAACAGTGGCTATAAATATTTTCCATTCTGTATCACTCTTTAAACAGTCCCCTGCCGTAATTTCAGGTGAGTACAAAAACAAATAATTGACGGCCTGAAGGGGAAGAAGATGAAACAAGAAAAGGAAAAAAAAGAAATTTGCTTTGCAGCCATGGCATTGAAACCACAAAAGCTCGATTCCTTTCGTCCAGATCTATTTCCCAGAGAAGAAACCGGTGGGGTTTTTTATGAAAGGCTGCTCCATGACAGGAGCCTCCTTTGAGGAAGACCATTATGCATTGTTATCAGCGTGGCGTAATTTGACTGTTGACAAAGTATCTGTGGCAGTGAGAATGAAAGCAGTTAGAAGTGTGTCGGGTTGTAATCAAGAAGATGCTTAGCTGTGCAACGCTGCATCTTGAGCAGATTTGAATCAACATTGCCTTGAGGGGACACACACACAGAGACACAGGCACACACACACACACACCAAAAAAAAAAAAAAAAAAAAGTCCATTAATTTTTAGTGGGAAAATTAGAGTGGCACTTGATGAAGTGAAATTTGACATGTGTTAATTGCTCCGCAGCTCTCCTAATTAGAGATTTTCAAATTCTTTTACTGCTGTCAGCCTGATGCCACATTGTCTTGCTGGACAAATAGCAAAATTGCAAATTGGGTTGATCAAGAAGTTGGGCTTGGAGATATTGGTCTTTAGCTTGTGAGCTGCTGATCATCATTTTCCTAAGAGACTTAGGGTGTTGTGGCCTATGAAGGGCATTTGGGGAGAGAAAAAGTGCAATAAAATCCTTCTTCTTGATAAATAGATAATCAATGATTTAACAGAGCTTGTTTTAAAAAGATTAAAGCATGCAAGAAGTGGACAATAAAGCAATGGAGTTGTAAATAAACCTTTAATCTTTGTTAAATCCATGCCTTGCATGAGATTTCAAATATGGTTCTGTTCTTAATAAAGCCACTAAATTCGGTTTATTTTTTCATGCACGTCGTTCGCAGCGTGGCAGATGGAGGCGAGGGGTGGGGTTCAGGTTCCTGCATGCCTTTTGCCCTAACCTGAAAAGCAGCATAGCAAGACCATGTTTTATATAAAAAAACTAGTTATAAGGTTGTGTGAGCACATATTTGTGCTGGTTCTGAAAGCATGATTTTGTACCTTTTGCTTTTGTTTTCTTCCTTCCCCCCATTCTGGATCATGCCTCCCCTCCCTTAGCCTTTGAACCCCTCTTAATTCATTAACATATTGAATTTTTTCAATTTTCCATTTTCTTGCAATAACAATATTAATGCCAGGGCCAAGGCCTGATTGGAGCTAAATTACTTGTTACCTGCTGGCATTTATTTATATGGCATTGAATTATAAAGCTTTGCTATTGTCATGCCTTGGGCGAATTGTTTATGACACCAGTAATAGGAGTAATTGTTATTGTTGAAATTACCTGTCAGCTACCCATAGCAGTGGCCCTTGTCCCACTGACAAATAGTGACAGGGGAGAGGGATCCTCCACACGTCCTCCTGATGACTTCTCCTCTGATAATAAGGAGTGCAGGGCCTCTGATAATTTGCCTGTCACTGTTGAGTGCAGCTCAGAGAGAGTTGGCCAAATTGTTGTCATTCACTTTGACAAAGACAGCAAAACGCCGTGGAGCAGGAGGAGGATTATCAAAATAAATGAAAGCCCTCACACGTCCTTTGTTTTGGGTTTTTTGGGGGGTTGGGTTTTTTTTTTCCTCCCTCTCCATCAGCCTTTATGCCAGAGTTGTAAAAATGGGGATGGGCTCCTTATCAGTGCAACTTAGGAGTCAGCACAGGGTAGGGGGAAAGGACACGAGGACTTGTGCAATTTTGTGTGCTTTTTGCCTGAAACATTTTAGTTTCTCAATATAAATTAAATTCTTTATGGATTTTTGGTGGGGGAGGCAGTTGTTTTGGTGGGGTTTTTTTAGCCTAAGGCTGCCTGTGTTTTGGCAATTACCAACTGTCATTGGTAAGAGGAAGGCTGGTGTTTCTGTTGCACGGATTTGATTTTATTTGATTATTTGTTCTGTTATTTTTTTCACAGTCTGCAGCATTTCTTTCAGCTCTCCTCTTGCTCTCATGCCTGGCCCTGTGAAACATGCCCAGTGCAGAAATCAGTGTTGCCCCCATGCCCAGGGCTGCTGGAAGCAGCTCTGCTCCTGCTACAGCATCTGCAGCTTTTTGCCTCCCTTGAGCTATTGCAATATCACCCAAATTACCTTCACAAAAAAATACGATTTCCTTCAGGAAAGGAGGTTCTGCCACTGATAAACCCAGCAGAGGTCTGTTTGCTGCTGCCAAGGAGCTCCGTGAAGAGGCAGCATTGTTTGTCAGAGTCTATCTATTTATATATATTAAAAAAAAAAAAAAGAAAATAAATTACAAAAAAACTCCCCCTTCACGTCCTGTGACTGGTGCGCACGGGGGGACGCCCACACTCGGTGCAGGATTGCTGCCAATCACACCCCTGGAAAAAGGGAGATATTTTACACCATCACAGCAGCCAGGCTGCACCAGGGAAGCTCCAAGAGCAGGTTTGGGGTGAGCACATCACAGCTCCAGAGTCATCCACCCCACATCCTTCATGTCTCACCCTATAACAGCAATAATTTCCCCTTTATTGGTCTTTACACTCAGGTAATGACTACCTGGGGCACAAAGCACCTCAGGGGCTGCTTTAGGGCCCTTGGCCCCCAGTAGCCAGTCCCTAATTGAACACTAAAACCTCCCAGCGAGTCACTGATGCACTGTATTTGCCATAAAAACGAGGTTTGGTCCACACCAAATACCTGTGGGCACCACCTCAGCCCTGGTGGGGTTTGCTCCCTTGAAGGAGGAGGAGGAGGTCTGAATTCCTGCCACCAAGGGCTTTTCACCGGGCGGCAAATAAATCTGCCGAATTCGCCCCTTTCATTTGTAACCATCGGGCTCAAACGCATAATTTAGCCAAATTATCAGCTGCCTCCATCTTCCCAGGGAACGAGTGCAAACAACGTTTTAGGAACAGACATCTAAATTTAGTAGGGCTCTGAATAATTGATAGGCTGGTGTGACAGAAGATAGAAACTTATGTTTCTAATCATCCCGAACCGTTTCTCCTCCCTCCCGCCGCTCCCCCCACCAAAAAAATGAAGTCGCTTTGTTTGCAGTTAAATATAGGGAAGATGTCCACTTAACAAGTGTAAAATTGTGATAGCATTAAGAGGTTATCCGTGGTAATAAAAAGAGGGGAACATGCCTGAGAATGTGATCTGTTAGGCAGATAATTTTTAAAGATGGGACTTGTCCTTGCTTTGTCTGGGGAGAGGCACGTTAGTGATCCCACAAGGGGAGGGTGAAAAATATAACACGCATTTCCAACTGAAGATATTTAAAATGTGCAATGTATTTCAGCGTGTTACTGTAGGCTGCTGTTTGATTTTTTGTTTTTTTTTCCTGTAAAGCTTAAATTAAGCATCCCAGATATGGCTGTGAATCCCCTGCTCCTGGCTGCATCCAAAAACAAAATACATTTTAAATGGCTGTGTTACCAACATCCCGACAGTCTTTAACACACAAGCACAATCATCCTCCTTCTATTTTCTCTCTCCATTCCTAAACACAATCCCAACATCAAAAAAGCCCACCTTTACATCTCAAGCTCATTTGAAATGTAAACTTTTAGCAAATAAGCGATGGCTCGTGGAGCTGCATCGCCGCTGTTGACTGGCAGCAAATTCCTTTTTCTTTCCCTCCCCTCAGCGTGAGGGGTTTGAAATACCCATCAGTGTCAAAAGAAACTGCGCAGATCACTGCTGCTCTAAATAAGGCAGAGCAATGCTGAGGAAAAAAAAAAAAAATCCAAAAAACCTGCCCCCCACCCCCAAAGAAAACCCAAAAAATAAAAAAAATCACTCAATGGATTAAAATGGCATTTCTGTCCCGTGTCAGTCCGAATGACGAAGTATCGTGCTTTGCATCATTTCAGAAAAGATATCCTTCAAACAAATCCAGCATGTAAACAGGCAACGGGGCTTTTGTTTGAAACATTTCAGATCAAACGTTAAGGGAAGAACAATTAATATTGCCTATTAAAATCCCTGTTGTTGTTAGAGATACATTTTGTGGTTTCTGACTATAAATAAAAGCAAAGGAACAGAGCCACGGTTTCTCACCATTGCAGATAGAAAAAGGCAATTTCCAGCTTTTTCTGTTTTGTTTTGGGTTTTTTTTCCCCCTCAAAGTTGCTCTTAAATGTGTTTGCTGAATAAACAGGATTAACTGTATTTAAAACAAGAGATAAAGAACAGCTTTTTATTACACTGAACAGTCTGCAGGGTTTCCAGGCTCCTCAGAATGCACTTCATGCCTGGAACAAAATGTTCATATTTTACCTTTTTTTAATGACAGCGTATAGAACAAGCAATATATTTTTGTGATAATACAAATATGGAATCGATGGTGAATGGTAAAAAAGGAGCATTTTTACCATTTCTGTTTCTGGCCAAATGCCGGAGTGGTGGTGTTTTGGGTTTGCAGGGGTTTTTTTACTTTCTTTCTTTTTGTTTTTGTTTGGGTTTTTTTGGTTGTTGTTTGTAGGTTTGTAGCAGGGTGAGAAACCTGAAGGAAACCAGGGAGGAAAGCATTCCTGCTGCTGAAGGGGCTTTCCCTTTTCCTTTGGCTGCAAAAACTCACCGGGTGCTGTTAAAACAAAACTAATGGCGAGAGCGCAGTCCGGAGAGGCAGCCTGCTCTCTGCTGCATTTCAATGGAGGGCTCCTCAAAAAAAAAAAATAGGTACAAAGGAAAAGAATTTAGACAAATTTGCCTCTTAACCTTTAAAGATTTCCTGCTTATTCCAGTATGTCCTTTATTACATTAATTTTTTATTTAAATTACGCCATTAACTGGATATGAATTTATCAAGAATACATATATTGATTTATAAAACAGTATCATTAATTATTATAATAGCTAGATGTAGCTGATATTACAAAGCCATTTAAAGGTTTTTAATATAACTTGGACATACATAGATAGATAGGCATTATGGACAAGACTACAATTTAAACTGGCTACCAGCAGTTAATGAAATCCTTGATTTATCTTCTCATTTAGAGATTGATTATGTTGTTGTTTTGTAAAACTATTTATTTTATGCCATTTTTCAAAGGATGTCTCAATAAAAGTAAAAGATAAATAAAACATCCAGCTAAGTCTCAAAGCATATTTGGGTTTATATTTTCTTTTTTAATACTGCAGCTGTTAATGTATTACTAGTTTGGAGAGTTGTCACCTTTACAGTGAATTGGCTTTCTTGATAGTAGCTATGTTTACACATGCACAATTTTCTATATTTAGATTGGAAAAAAAAAGATAATTAAAAAAAATTTTAAAAAGAGCATGTCTTCCCAACAACGTTGTGCTTATTTCCTAAACCAAAATGCAGCAAAATGCCTTTCTGGCATGGATTTCTTAGGCATATTTTTTGTTTAAGCTGTGGAAAAATAGGACTTACCCTAGTGCTGCAAAGCAGTCAGTCATGGAGAACATTTTGATTTAAAATGCAATCTGAAGAGAAGAAAAAAAAAAAAGGAGCGGGGAAAAAAAAAAGAGAGAGAAGGAATGATATAAACANGGAAAAAATTTTTTTTTAAAAAAAAAACTAAAAAAAAAAAAAAAAAAAAAAAAAGAGAGGGAAAAAAAAAAAGAGAGAGAGAAGGAATGATATAAACAAACAGCACACCACTTTCAAGTTCCTCCTGAAATGTTCCTAGCTTAACTAATACATTGGAAGTTTAAATCTTTACACATTGTTCTTGAGGGGCTATGTCTCTTGACTCTTTATTTATATCACTTATTCTTGTCTGGCAACATATGTTACCGATTTATTATAGTATTTTTTTTTTTTTTACTGTTAGCCAGAAAATATGTAAGGGCTAGCTGAGGAAGGGTAGTTTCATCTGATGAGTTTAACAATTGCAGGGCATCCTTTAGGGGTAGCCAATGGGGTCTTTTGAAGCTATAATACTCACCATTAACCGTTTTCATGCTGACATATTTTTATTGTCCTAGTTGGGGCTTTCCCTCTTGTCAGGCTCTTTTTTATTCAATGGGTTCACAGGCAAATCAAGCAGTGTGGCTGAGTGGTTCTTCAAGCCAAGGTGTTTGTAGGTGCCTCAAACCACTGACTCTTAATATTTTGGCATCCAAATCTCCATGGCATGGCATGCCACCCACAACAGGGCAAAGCAAAAGACAAGCAGAAAATAATACGTTTTTTTTAAAAAAATCTAATTCTCTAATCCATGACAAACGCAAGCAAATCCTGAGCGTGGACAGAGATTTCTCAGTGCCATTGCTGACACCAAAAGGTAACAGAGAGGAAGACTTTTCCCATCAAAGCCATCTCCCCCAAATTCTTATTTTAAACCATCAGAGGGAGAAGTTGCAAGGGCAGGTGGTGAGCTGGATGTCACACCTTACACATGGGTGTTTTTAGGTCACCCATTCAAGATCTTGAACTCTTCCCCACTTTTTCATTCTCTGTCCTATCTCCTTGTTAACATCTTTCTCTGAAAACTGCACCCCTGTGTCTTGTTCCACTGCTAGAGCCCCATCTTGAGCTTCTCTAGGGGCAAACAGGTTTGTACAAGGCATGGGGACATAATTCCTAATATGTCCCACAATTCCCAGCCTTTTGGTGCCAGACCATCACACCTGTCAGCAAATCCTGCCATGTATGAGACACCCAGAGTGGGATGCTTAGGAGCCCTCCTCCCCCAAGGATCACAGAGCAGATGGCAAGGCACACTCTGAAATTTCTGCTGCTTAGAATTTAGAATTTTTTAAGGATTTTTTAGCTCCAAAAAGCTGATTTTAGTTTCCCTTGCACCTTCAGGGAATGCTAGAAGAGGCTGTATAAGCCAACATGAGACCACAGGAGCGATGATCTACAGGGGAAAAAAGGTGCAGCAAGCAACATTTTGGGTGGGAAATGAGGTGTTTCAGGTAGAATAAGTACAGAAATTGTAATTTATTTCATTGGGCTGCCTTGAAGGGAGAGATTGAAAGTGGATCAGGGCATGTCTCCTGATCTCCTGAACTCTAGGGAGTTCATGACAAATGCCACACAAAATACTTTAGCTGGGAGGAGGGCAAATGTTCCCATGAGGTTTTTTTTTGTTGTTTGGTTTGTTTTGACTTATTGAGAGTTTGGTTGTTGTGGGCTGATTTGTTTGATTTTTAAATTTGTAAAAATTGTCAGATTTCCCTCTACTTGTTGTAGGGGGGTTTGAGGACTTTCTAACTTAGATCTGGGTTCAGCATTGTGCACAAAACTTGCAGGGAAATAAAGACTTTCCTTTCTTTTCAGCTTTCTTTTAAGAAGCTAGCCTAACTTTTACTTTGGGTTGGGATTTTTGTCTTTCAAATTGCGACTTAATTATGCTTTTGATGCCCTCTTAGAACAATTTGCAACCCCCAAATGAACCTTTTGGATGCAAGTCTCGTCCTCCTTAATGCCAAGAGCACAGTGAAGAAGGCTGCAGATGGAAGGGTCACACCAGAACTCCTAGATTTAAGGATTTGAAGTCTTGCTTTTCCCCATTTTTCTCCAGAAAGGTTTTACTTAGGCAGATGTCATCAATGTCCTGGGCAAACATTTGGTGGCAATAGCAAAGCTTGGAGCATATGGATTAATACTTATTTAATTTTGTGTTTTAAGGACGTTGACTTCATAACTAAACTAATAGCCTCCCTTAAATTTGTTTATTCCACTCAAACCCATATTTTCTTGGCTGGGGAGGGAGGAACAGGAAGCATGACTTGGTCTCTCAATCACTCTCTTTCTGTTTTGTCCATCACCTTGGTTTCTTTCCCCTGTTTTTGACCTGCACTTTTTCTGGATCAGACACTGGCAGGTTGAGAGGTAATAAGAACCAGATGGACATAGTGCAGAAATTGCCCAAATGGGTACGAGAATGTGGGGAGCTGTCAGGCATGGAGAGAAGCTGGAATTTTTCAGCAATAAAATGGGATTTATCGCCACTCTACCACAGTCATTGCCGACAACCGTTTACCTTGACAGAAACCCCATTCCAATAGGCCATACCAATGCAGATTTTTTTTTTTTGCTTTCTTTTTTTTTTTTCTCCCCCCCTAAGAGTGATGATTGGTATTTGTTCTAAGGCTCAAATGGCCTGCACTAAAGGTGAAGCATTAGGCCAAAGTCCTGTATTCCCTACTGAGGCAAATGAACCTGCTAAAATAAGTTCCTTCCACAATAGCTGTGTAATTGAAACCAGAAAGTGAGAGAATTTGATAAATTGCTTGACCCTGAAGGAATGTTAAGGTCATAAATTTTCATTGCTTTTTTTTTTTTTCTTCTTTTTTTTAGGGGAAAAAAAATCTCTTTTATATATATGTAGGTAGATAGATATATTATGTTTAGTGTTTGTCTCTGAATTCCAGCTAACTTCCAGATCATTAGCCATTACTTTGCCATCCTCTCCCCATAGGGAAACTAAGAGAGGGTTTAGAGAATTCCTACCTACAACCTCCTAGGAGGGCTGAAGGACACAAAATACTCACAAATGGCAGCACCGTGAAGGAGTCAGCCACATAAAGAATAAACAACCCAAAATTGGGAGGTTAGCAAGTGCAATCCCTTTAAGAAAGACAAAATAAACAACGTGAAAAACACAAGCATACTGTACTTGAAGAGTGCTGGAGTTTAAAAGTCTGTAAATCATTTAGAGGCTATCAAACATTTATTGCTACTTTTAGTTTGGGGCTTTTTTAAAAAAATTTAGAAGTGGTATTACCTTTTACTTGAAAAAGAATGATCAGTGTTTTCTTGAATAATATGTACGGTGTTGAATTCTGTGTCTATAGTAAGATGTCCCTTCAAGCTCAGAAAGACACAAGCAAACCCCAGATCCTAAGGTGTCTTTTTGTGGTAACACACATCTTGAGAATAAGTAAAAGAAAAGAATTTTTTTTAAAAAAAAATAGAATATTAAGGCAAACAAAAAGAAAGGATGAGAATAATTAGGAGAATAATCAGCAAAGTAAAACATCCAGCTATTTTCCCTGTTCTGTGCTTGAACCCATCAATAAATATATACTAGAATAACTTCTAAGAAGAAGCAAAAAGGAAACTCAGAAGTATTTTGCATTTGTGTTTGATTGCTTGGGTTGTTTCTTTTTTCCTGCAGCAGCAAAATTTACTTCTGTAACTGTAGTGGCTCCTGCTTCACAATTGCTTGAAATTCACCATCACAGAGTAACTGTTTTTTCTATATAATCTGGCTGCTTTGTTCCCCCTGCTTTGAATATAACATTTCAGAGGCAAAATTGTCTCACTTCAATAAGGCACTGCACTTCACATAGCCATACACACTTAACCCTACATGAAGCAAGTTAAATAATCATTAGCACAGTAACCCATTGCTATCAAAAACTTATTGGTCCTCTAAATTTTAAATTAATGGCCTGTCTCCCTCGTTCTGTGTGTCTGTATGTATCTGGTTTTCAGACATTTCGGTGGAAAGTCGGAGACATTTTATCAGCACATATTAGATGATTTGCATTATTGATATTTCAATTTAAAAGTAAAATAATAAAAAATAAAAAAGTGCAGGGGAAAAGAGTTCTGCTGAATTGATTCATCCCTAGACCCCTGATTCTTCAGTAATCCTTCAGAGTGTAAATTAGCTGCCAATATTTGACAAACTGGTAAAGAAATGCACTCTGTTCTTCTCTGGCCAGGTTGCTCTAGCTCAAATAAGTTTCCTTAAGAAAGCATGAAAAGAGAAGCTAAATGCAAAAAAAAAAAAACCAAACCAAAAAACCTTGAAACAATGTCCCCATAAAATCATAGCAAAAAAAAAACCCTCAATAATTTATACTCACTTTTTCTCTTTGGAGACGTTAAATAAAACTATGGTGGAACGGGGTTTTCTTGCTTTGTGAGGGATGGGTTTTTCCCCCCATAAACTTTCTGGCCCAAATCCCTTCTTTCCTTTTTATTTCTTTGAGTCACAAAGTAACTGCTAGTCATTTTGAGACAGTTACTTATCCTGAGAATGAAGGAGTATCGTCTGCGTTTCAATTAGAGAAAGGGAGGAAAAAAAAAAAAGATAAAGACTTGGAACGAAATAGAAAAATGCAAAGAGACATATTAGGATGAGAATTTTCATCTGTTGCTGTATAAATATTTTAATAAAAGTTCTGAAATAATGTGTCTGCCTCCTGCTCTATGAAAGAGAGGAGATTATGAAGTGCAAATGATGCAGCTTAGATGTATAGATCCGACTGGGATTTTTCACCATTTAAGAGCCTCTTCTCCTCCAGAAGTTTGTTTTAGAGCCGTTTCAGACCCCGAGAAGTATAAATTTCACGAGCATAAATAAAAGATGACCAGGAAGTGGCTTCAATCACTGATATTTTTTTGCAAACTAATGTTCAGCTGATGCAACTCGATTTTGTTTTGCATCACATTAGTGTCACGGCGGCAATGACTGGCTTTTATTCACCAACCCTTTGAGTCAGCACTTCAGGACATCTTTCAAATTAGGTCATACTGCAAATTTGCCACTGATACAAAGGTTGATTAAGAGAGCTCCACGATTTTAAAGGGATGTCTTGTGAGGAGAATTAAGGTCTGGTTGATAGTTCCAGGAAATGTGAGGCCCTGTAACTACATGAAAATAATGTATGGGCTCCACGGGGAAAGAACATATTTCCTCGGAGCGCTTGAAGAAATACTCATTTACAATTTAACCAAGTCCTCCCCCCCACCCCAATCCTGTTATGGGAGAAATTGTGTGATGGGTCTTGAAAACAAGCCTTGAATTATAGCACAGAGGCAGTGAGATGAGCCCTGTGCGCTCCTCTCGCCGAAAATCAGTCGCCTCCTCTTGCCTCCTTTGATCTTCTTTGGAAAAACCTATTTCTCCCTGCTTCCAGTGAAGCATCTTGGTTTCTGCTTTCCCCCATAAAACGATCCAGTGTTGTAAGGGGACCCTTCACCCCTAATGTGGCAATGCTGCTTCACTCCATGCTGAAGCTGAATTGCTGAGTAAACCTCCCCTGAAGATCTGGAGGGGATGATGAGAAGTGACAACCAGCCATGGCAGCCAGGGCTGGGGTTGTAAATTATCCCTAAAGCCCAATTTAGGCATCTTAATGAAGCAGCCAAAATTTTTCCCCTCTGCAGCACAGAAGGGACAGTAGCTCCTCTTGCTCCAGGGTCTGAGCATGAAGGAGAAAAATCTCAAAGGGTTCTGGAAATTGGGCCACTTTGTTTTTGGTGGCTGAGTGGGAAGCAAAATGAATGATGCCTTTGAAGGGAATTGGACCCAAAGCCAACATTTCTGTGGCACTCGGGGATTTTAGGTTTCCCAAACTCTCTCTCTTTGCAGGGAATAAGAACGCATGAACAGCAGAGGGTTCCCCTAATTTGATGTAAGTGGATAAAAGTCAACTGCCAGCTTTGTTTTTTGGTTTAAGTCTTTGGCCCACCTAGTGAGGCAAGAAGCTGCTGGTAATGATGGGTTTGCCTAATGAATCAGTGCTCAGGATGGGAAGAAAAAACACAGGATTTTGGCTGCAGCTACATTGAAAGCAGTGTTTAATTCTCCTGCCTCTGAAACTAGAGTCCCCCAAGTTATCTTTTCTATGCCCAGGAATATTACCATGATTTAAGGCTATAGCATCAGTGAAAAAAACCACACAAACAATTTAAAACCAGAGCCCAAAGAGAGGTCTCTTGCCATATGAATAGCCATGAAAGCCAGAAAAATGTTTCTCATTCCCACTTGTATTTTCCCTTAACTCCTTTGCAGCAGAGTCCCTGAACTTGCATTTCTACCACGGCAGCTGACTTCATTTCGTGTTTTTGATGTTGCGATCACCCACAGACCTTTCCATTCTCCATATGTTTCTGGATTCAGTCACTTCACCCCCAGCCCTCCCCTACAGTGTAACACCTCAAATCCCCCTGCATGGCAAAGTCTATTTTATTCCCAGTCACTTTCAATTTGCCTCCCGTGTTTCTCTGAAGGGTTTAGTCGAATGTGATTTCTAGCACCAAAAGAAGAGGAGGGGGAAAAGTGGCAGGCTACAAATGAGAAGGTGGCCTGTGCCACAGCCAGGAGTCACTGGGAGTGAGAGTTTTGAAAGGAGCTGAAATAGGGCCACCACGAGATTGATTTCAATATTCTGAGCTACATATACGCCTCAGGTTCCTTTAACCCTCTTCCACCAGGTTAGATGAAAATGGATATAAACCCTAGAAATATAAGTAATAATGAGATTTAGAGACAGGGACAGAAGCAACAAAAGGTGTATGTCTACCCTATTAGCTCCAAACTCCCCTGCAGACCTAATTCGGTAATGTCACCCCACCTCCAACCCTGTGGAGGTAGCTGCTGCTGCTTCCGCTACTGCTGCCCTTCTCCAGTCTCCATGAATCAGGCAAGAAAGGATATGAACTCCTGCCAGAGTGACTTAAACTAATCGTGGGAAAACAAACTGGGGGTTCCTTTAAAAAAAAAAATTTAAAAAAATTTATACTGCCTTTTGAGTCTTTGTGAAGACACTGAGAACATGCTTCCAAGCTCTTTTGCTCTGCCCTAAGGGATGGAAGGCTGCTCTTAATACAAGAAAACAAAGCCTTCCATTGCCACTACCAACAAAAAAAAAAAAAAAAAAAAAAAAAAAAAAAAAAAAAAAAAAAAAAAAAAAAAAAAAAAAATTTTAAAAAACCATCCNAAAAAAAAAGAAAAGAAAGAAAAAAGCAAGCTGAAATGCTTATGAACACATTGCTCCAGGCTCTGTGGCAGTAAGGAAAAATCATTGCAACCATCACAAGACTTGGCAACACCAGGGCCATGCCAGCAGAGTGCTCTTCCCCATTACTGTAAATCACAGGCTGAGCCCAGTTTATTGTGAAACATCCAATTGTGGCTCCTTGAATACGATAAATAAAACCACCGTCCCTCGGTGCACTTGACCAGAGTTTGTGGAAAGGAGGGGGAAATTCACGCTTCTGCCTGGGGACAGGACAGAGGCAGCCCATGCTTCAGCATAGCTTGGTGGAGGCAAATCACAAAAGAGAAGCTGCAATTAAATATGGGACTTTCTGTGCCTCTATCCTCTTTTTCACCGTTGCCAAGAAAATCACTTTAGGCATTGCAGTATCAAGTATTTTGAGAGGCTAGAATTGGGCTCATTTTGGTTGGGTTTGGGTCCACACTTAGATTAAAACTGAGCAGACAAAACGAAATAAAAGCTGAAATGGTCCCTGGGAGTAAGGCAAATGGCAGGGGGTAAAATTCACCTTTAGCCAAGGAGCCACGAGCCTGTATTGCAGCTACCAGCCCTCGAACGCGTGCCATCAGCGCTGCAGGGCCCCGCTTCAGCCCAGAGAGGATGGTATTACTCAAGCCTTTCCTCTGGGAATATGTCAACAGGCACATTGGAAACTCAGCTTCTGCAAGCTATCAGCCACTGGCCCTCGTGCCAGGAAAACACACAGGCACTAATGGAAACAGTGCACGACCAGGGAGCAGAGCTGCACAGGGCTACATCAAACCATGCCCATATTTCATAGGGTTGCTCCTGCCCCACCATTGCTTTGCTACTATTTTCCACCACACAGAGATCCCAAGGAAGGCTGGAGCCAGAGGCAGAGCAGCTCTGTAAATAAGTCCAGCTCTGAAACCTGCCAAGCCACCCTCAGATACAGCAGGCAGCCCTACAGCGGGACTCACTCCCTGCAGGACGCGGGTGGCGAATATTCCGAAGTAACGCATCCAAAGCCCTCTCCTCGCTCAGAGCTCGCCTCCTTTTTGTGCACACTGAATATTTATGGCAGGGAGTGGAGGTCAGGCTGCTCCCCTCGCTGCCCCCTTGCCCAGCTCCAGCAGAGCCAAGCCGCCAGCTGGCGGGCAGCACCTCTCCCGCTGCGCCGGGAGCGTGGCCTCCGCCGAGCGCCAGCTGGCTCCCAGGGACACCTGAGGGCAGTGACAGACCCACAGCAACCCCCAAAAAATTTGCTTAAACCCAACCTCCCAAGCCACTGAAATCAGAACTGGCCCTCCCACGGTGATGTTTAAGGCAGAGCTTTTTTGCGCGCGCCATGGAACTTGTGATTAAATCTTTTTTTTATCTTTTTTTGCCTTCTTTTTCTCCTCCTCAACAGCTTCACAGCTCCAAGTCCTCCTTGGTATGATTATCCACCAAGCCATGCAGGCCAGAACCCCACATGCAAAGCTGCTTTAGCCCTGCATCTTCATCAATAGGTGTCTACTAGAAACGAGCCTAAACTTTAGGATGTGAAAGAGCCAAGTGGTTGGGGGCAGCCGGTTTGCTCCACCAGCTCCATTGAGCAGATGAGAAAAAGCACCTAATGAGCCAAATTTATTAATATGCTGCTTTTTTTTTTTCTTCTTCTTCAGAGAGGAT
Source organism: Pycnonotus jocosus (assembly GCA_013400435.1). Classification (NCBI taxonomy): domain Eukaryota; kingdom Metazoa; phylum Chordata; class Aves; order Passeriformes; family Pycnonotidae; genus Pycnonotus; species Pycnonotus jocosus. Next base: position 41,556 of record VWYP01030626.1, on the reverse strand, counting down.
ACAGCTACATTATAGAGGTGAAACATGACTTTTGATGATCAAGCAAGCAGTGATTAAATAAGGTTAATCCTCATTTTATATGCTAATAGGATATTTATAATCTCAACTGCATATCCAATTTAGCTATTTTATTTTCTGTTGTTAAGAAAGTATTTCTTATTAGCGAAAGAGAATACCCCTACGTTCACTGCAGATGCTATTTTAATTGGGCTCAAGTGCATTGTGTGTAATTAGTCCACTTCTCTAATATTTCATCTATAATTACACCATGAACAATGTGCTTAAATTTCAGAAGGGCTGCCAGTTTAATTTTTTTTTTTTAACGAAAACTGCTAATTAATTGGTGACCCTTCCCACAGACAAATGATTTGCGTTGCAGCCTAACACCAGAGCTCTCAAAGGATTGACTTTGCAGAAGTTTGAACACTTTGCTTTGACATGATGCCTCTGATCTGAAAAACGTGAAGGCACCCATGCCATCCACCTGGTTTCGCCAGGACTCCCACTCCAAAATTCCTCCTGAGGAACAGCAGCATGGACATGACTTTAGTAGCAATTTTAGACAATGCTGGCTATTGAGAATGACCAAAGAAAATAGCTGGATGTCATTTATCTCACTCATAAATTGTCTCAATATTTTAAGAGAAGACAGTGATGTGGAGGACAGGGGAGGGCTCCCATTTATCCACCACAGTGGCCCAGCTCTGCAGTGGAGAAAAAAAGAAAGAAATAGCCCCAAACATGGTGATGGTGGATATGCTGTGATCCCATCAGCAGGACGGAAAGGTCAGCTCTAAAATACATCTTAGAAATGTCAGGACAAGGTACTGCTGGTGATCAAACTCAGCTCTCTCAGAGCCACATAATGTGTAAGATTCTGCACGTGGTAAATATTTCCCTCTGTAAAATACCTGCATTAATTCCACTGGCTGCACACTGTGCTACCAAGCCTGGTGTTTTTTGTGGGAGATCAGAGGATACAACACCAGGGCACAGTGGTGGTGCTCAAAGTAGAACCTCCTAAGTAAGCCCTGTTGCACTTTTCCTTCCCCTAAAATGGCAGCAAACCACTGGGCAGCAAGCACACATGTGCATATTTATATTTATATTTATGTTTATATTTATATTTAAATATATTTTATATTTAAATGTATATTTATGTATTTAAATATATAATATTTAAATATATAATATATAATATCTATTTTATATATTTTTATATATATATATATACATATATGGTCTTGTTACTCCCACTGTCTAAGGATTTGTGATAACCACATTGAGAGTCCTAGAAGAAACAGAGGACACATAGAGTGAACCTTCCTAGTTTTGCCTCCCTAAAAACACTCTCAGTTTAGGGAAAAAGTGAAACTTTTAATCACACAGAATACCCTTTCCTAAGAGGAAAACATAAACCTCCCTCATTCTTCATGATTCCCATCCCAGGAGTGAGTGAGCAGGGGAATAGGTAGCTAAGCTGGCAGGATAGGCAGGGTAAGGGCAGTGGGGTTTACCCTTCCAAAAGCCTTTCAGCATGAGGATGAAGGTCAGGGACCAGCATGTGTCCAGCAGAAGGCACGGGTGAGGAGGAGACAAAGTCACTGTCCCTGGAGATGGAGAATGAGATGCCCTTTGGGGGCACATTGCAGGGCTGCTGCCATATCCTCTTCCCAAAGCACCCCTCTGAAGACCCACCACTTTGGTTCCAGGCTTTTCTTCTCCCTGAAGAAAATGTGTGAAATGCTAGGTGCTGTTTGAGAAAAGGTGATTTTTTTCCTGCCTACCCACACCCCCCAAAACCAAAACCCTGACCTCTTCCCATCTGCTGGGGAGAGCCAAATCAACACCAATCTGGCTCTGATGTGAGCTAGCTCTCTCTGCCCAAGAGTTTATTTTTCAAAACAAGTTGTGCCTGCAATACAATGTTTATTTAAAACACAGTATGAATGCCAGCAACCCAATATGCACAGGGAGCAGCACCCGGAGGTCTCCCGCTTGGTGCTTGAGAGCTATTAAGTAAATCAGGGGAAAATTCCTCAGGAAATGATGGGGTTAGGCCTGATGGGCATCCCTGTGTGATTAAATGCAACTTAATGAGGTCACGGGTGACAGATTTGGGCGCAGAAAGTGTTTAAACAGCCCACCAAAAAAAAAGAAAAAGAAAAAAAAAGGCTTCATAGCACCCAGGGAATGGGAATTGGGGCTGGTTGTGTTATCCTGTTGTGTAAAAACACAGGGAAGAAGGGTGGCTTTCTAACACACACAGGTTTTTCATGGCCTTCTGCTAACAACTTATGCCATTGAGCAAATATTGCAGAGCTCTCAGTTACGAATGGTCTGGCCAGTGTCATGAGTCAAGGATGGCCAGCATCACTTTGATTTCTTAGAGGGGTTAGAGAGGAGGATTTAGGTCACAAGGCTTCATTTCCAGCCCACCTCCCCAACACCTCTAATAGAAAATGGTTGTCTTGATCGAAGGAGCTAAATTCTGCTGTCATTCTGCAGCACTGCAGGATAATTACATTGACTTCATCTGAGCACTTTGGGTTTGCTGATACATCTGTCAAGGACAGGAGAGGATTCTCAGTGTCACAGTCCCTGGAGCATTTGTTCAAGCAACCTCTCAACATTCACTCTGAAGGGTCTTCTCACACAGCCAATGGTTTAATCACTGGGGGAAGAGGCTCCTGGCTGGCATCCCACCAGCAGTGGGGCATCTTGGTGGAGAGATAAAACAAAATTTTGGGGGTTTTTTTAGCCTTAAATCCAAAAAATATTTATGTCCATTGTGCTCTGTTGGCTTGGAGCAAGTGGCTCTTCCTTCCAAAATAATAAATGGATAGCTACAGGTTCTCATGTGTGTTCAACCATGATGCAATATATCCTCCCAGCTGGCCACACCTCCTCTCCTTCACCTGGTAGAGTGACTTGCATTCACATGTGAACAATGAAGATCTTACCAGTTGACTATTTAAAAAACCTCCAAAAAAGCCCAAAAATCAACAAAACCTAGAACGCTTATTAGGTGGAAAGTAAAAGGCCAAAGGGAAATTATTGCTCGTTTAGACAGCGGCATAAATTTTCTTCCTATTTTTAACCTAGCTTTTAATTTAATAAATTTTATGACCCTTATATTAAGTACATATGTTTTACAAGACATTGTGTCCCTTGAGTCACCCTGAATTTACTCTATTATAGCAGAGTTAAATGAATGAATACTGTGTTTCTGATTTCAGCTTACCCCTTATTTGATCCTTATATAGTCAATAAACCTTCATAGAAGCATGAAGCAACTGAATCAAGCAGGGTGCCAAAGCCGTGTTTGGGAACTCTGTTAGTCTTTAAAAGGGAATTAGTAAATTGCTATTCTCTAATTCAGGTCCTGCTACACCACTGCCAGGTTCCCCATGCTATTTACAAGGAATAAATGGTGATACCAATAAGATTCTTGAATTTACACATTACCAATTTAACTTTTATATGATCTTTTTAAAGGAAGATCAAATTTTCCTTCACCTCCTAGCCATTTCCAAGCTTTCTAGCCTCCTAAAATTAACTATTTTTTTTTTAATGCTCTCTGGAAATTTGGAAGAGCAAAAAGAATTTCAATCAACCCTGTACAGGTTATGGATCATTCTCAAACAAATGGAGTTTTGGGATGAAGATGGGAGATCTTTTAGAAACATTTGAACAAAAGACAACTCTGCTTTCCCATCATAAGTAATTCTTTCCCTCAAATTGGTGTGCATAGGCTAGTAGGTGACAGAAGAATAATGCAAAAAAAAAAAAAAAAAGTAATGCCAGCTATAATTTGAGGATAAACAAATTGGAAGATGAATCTAATTACCTGGAGTAGATCCCTTTACAAAACTAAGATGGTCTGGCACTCAATGCCTGCAGAGAAAATAAGCATGTACAGAGATTATTCTTGTTTGGGTGCATTTACATTGTTTATTTAAGTAATAGACGAGATCAGCTTCTCACAACGGATTTGCTATGGTGGCAAAACACAAAGATTAGAAAGGGATAGTTGATATTTGCTGAACAGTGGGAAGCATGAGTTATTGATTGGCTTGGTATCAACCCAGAGTTTTTAATATAATGAGATTAGCTTAGAAGGGTGTTTTATAAATCGGGTGGTTCTTATTTGATTTGAGTACTGACTCTTAGTGACTTGCCAAAGTTCAGTAAATATGCAGAGTATAGTGTATGCACTTTATCTTTGTGTATTAGCTATGACATAAACACAGAGGGGAAAAGTCAAATTTTATACATCAGAAAAACGGGTTTGTTGCCAGACACTCCAACGCCGCGTATTTAATTTCACTGATGTATGTTAAAGTGGGAAACCAGATTCAATGAGCTGTTTGTTTCTTTCTACAAATAAGCTTACATCAATGACCCCTGAGGACACGACCTCAAAATGTAACTAGATGTTTAAAAGAACCTGGAAGATCTATATAAGGCATTAACATTTGTGTCAGAGGGCAGTATACGAGCGTGTATATACTCAGCTGTCTATATGTCCACTGCCATATTTTTATTGTTACAGGAAACCAGCCAAGGTCCCAAACAGGAAAATTATCGGCTCCTTTTTTTTTTTTTTTTCTTGGCACAATCCTGTTTAAGGCTAGAGACATGATCTTAAGTTAGAATGTGTTTTAGCCCTGTTCAGTGACCATTTTGTCACCTTCTGTGCGGGGTTTTAAATGTTGTCCTGTATTGGGGAGCACAAGGCTCTGACAGAGGTTGGGCACAGTACATGGAGGTGTGCGGCCCTGAGTGTGAGGATTCACAGAAGACTCCTAAAAAAAGAAGAAATTACCATTTTAGCTGGGCACAGGGAACTCCTGGTCACCTCTCCAGGGACAAACTGATGTCAAGTTCTGCTGTCTGTCAGGATTAAGTGCCTGTTTGCTTTCTCACTAACATGCGGTTTGAGAACAAAGCAGCTCAAATCTCTTCCATTCTTAACAAAGCATCTCAAATTGCTGAGTAAAATTCCTTAATCCTCCCATCTTAATCTGAAAACATCAACGCCACATGGTAACATTGAGGTCTCTTTTTGTCCACTTTGGAGCACCATTGACATCATTGTTTGATTTGAAGCTGGCTTTTCCTGGAGCCACCCATTTTATCAAAGGAAACCTCGGGTGCTTTGTTCTTGGAGCAGGTTTGCCCAGGTAGTTGTTCTCTCCTCAATTTTCCACTGCTAGTGAGAAACTAAATACAAAGCAAGACGAGAATAAATGGCATGGCTTCTCATCCCCACAAAATGTGTGGTAAAATGTAACATGGGCTTTTCATCACGAGAACCACGAGGAAGGATGAAGCAGCTTCTTGCCTGAGTGGTCCAGAGGTCAGGCTAGAAGAAACAACCTTCAACATTCCCATCAGCACAAGCAAGCAAACTCAGTCTAGAAAGCAAGAAAGCAAAACACCTGATATGAACAGGGCTGAGCAGTTGTGATGTGGCACAATGAAGTCTAAACAGCAGATGGTTTGATCTCAATGCACAGTCATTGCTCTGACACAAAACCCAGCTGTCATCTTTACCAGTATTGCCCTGCAACCATTTATCCAATAGCAACAAGAAATCAATTCCCAATTTCTGCTAGGAAAGTCATAGGAATCACTACTTGCTCACTCTGCAAGCATTCCTCCTCCTATTACTACTACTACTACTACTACTACTACTGTTACTACTGCTTTCTACATTTTTGTCCTGTGTTAATTCCGCTTGTCCTGTCCCAGCTTCAGTCAGTGGTACAAACCTACTTTGATCTATGTTTGCTAAAATTATTTTGTATCTCTTTCTTCTCAGTTTCTGACCTCATCAATGTGCTTGCCTTGGTTCAAGCTTTGCTTTCCTCTCTAATCAGGGCCAGGTCAGCCCCAAAGTCAGGATTTTTATCATAAAAGCCATAAGGGCTCCATAAGGAGCAGCAAGTAACTCCTGGCAAGAAAATTTCTTAACATGTTTTGTTCCTCCCATCATCAAGTAAGACACCAAGAGCAGCTTCAGAAGGTCTGGCCATGAAAAATCACTCCAGGTTTATAAGCAGCAATAGTCAGCTGGAACACATAACTCACTGCTGAGCTGTTTGTGCACAGCTGGGGCAGACTGATGTGGAACAGAGTGTGCAGGGCAGGTGGGCACAAGGATGCACAACACTCAGTTCTCCATGCCCTGCTGGTTGGCTGCAGAAGGGATCATCAGGATCACACCCTTCAAGATGCCAAGAGGCTGAAATATATCAAAACCAGCACTATCTGGGCTGCAGTATTCCAGAAGGTTTTCTTCATCTGTCATATCTCTAAAAAAATATTGCTTAAACTATCTCAAGAAGCTTCCAGCTCCTTGCTGGAGACAGCAAGCTGAAAAAAAATATGGATACCTATGTCCAGAAAGGGTGTTAGAAAGTTCCCTGCAGTTCTCTTGGTAAGGATAAAGCTTTGAGAATCTGATTTATTGAATTAAATTAAAACAGTGAGTTTGCAAGCAAAGATTCTGGGACAGGCTTTTTCCATAGAAAACTCACCAGTGGGGAGTTATAGAGTAACAACATCTCTGAGGCTACCCTGAGCAAATAAAGCTTTAAGGTTAAAAAACAGGGAACATCCTCACGGATGGAGCTCAGGGACTGGAACAGATGGGAGCCAACAGAGCCTGGGGAGGACCAAAGACCCTTTAGTACAGACAGGGATGACTGATCTCACACAGGCTGAGCACAGGTCAAAGTCTTGAAAAAAAAACCCCAAGATTATTAGGAAACAGAATCCTCCGGAAAATTTTCCGCATTACTCTTGCGGGCAGTGAGAGCGCGCATTTGAACTATGAGCTAAACAGCGGGGACTTTAATCAAACCATTCCCACAGAAATGCTAGGGCACTGGAGACACAACTCATTGGCCAAAATTCCTCCACACAAAGGTGACAGATGAGCCCTGAAAGACATGCCCACAAAGCAGGCATTTCTCAGCTGATGACGAAGAGGCAGCTGCTGCGTGCTGCTCTTAACCCAAGTGGTAATAGCTGCTGCCCCCGAGAACTAGTTAGCTCTCATTTATATCACTGGAAAGCAGTGTCTCCACTGAAGTCAATATAGTTTCACTGGGCTAAGTGTGATCAAATTAGGCTTGATGTCCACAGACCTGAGTGTATTGCTTGCCTTAGGGCAGGGGAGCAAGAACAAAGGGCTCATATATTGGTATCTGTGTTTGGTTCGTAAAGGATTGCTCTCCCCTGCCCACCACATCTTTCAGCAACGGGCTGTGTGGAGTCATACAATTAAAAAGTCATTTATGTCCAAGATTCCCACATCTCTGACGTATGCCTTGTCACAGCACAGGAGTTTATCTCTACTTCAGAGCATCATGAAAAGCTGGCTGCCAGCAAAAATTGTTCTGAGAGGAAATAGGAGAGGAACAAAGAAAGAGACACACACAGAGCAACCTGGAGAAGTTGCAGGACTCCATTAGAGCTGAAAAAGGCATAGGAGCATTTTCCTTGATGTCCTTCCTTTCTCAGCAAATCCTAAATAATGGTCCCTGTTGGTGGCAATTGGAATCAGGGATATGAAGAGCCAACCTTTGAGGCCACCTCCAGGATTCCTGCTGGTAGCTACAAACATCAAATGTTTGTTTGCAGTGCTCCAACATGAAGTGTAAAACCTCCCAGGTTGTGCTGGTGTTGGAGGCAAAGCCTTGGGAAGCTGCTGGTGACCCTGAAAGAGGACAAAACCACCCCTCACTCGGTACATGGCCCTGGGAAAAGCTCACCTGCCTCTGGAGCCACAAGGTTACCCAGTTTGATTTTCCCACCTTCTGCCTTGTGCAGGGTTATCACCACGCTCTCCCCACCAGCTCTGGGGCAGAGCACACAGGTGAATTTGCAACTAGAAAAACACACACAGGTCCAAGCATGCACCCCTTTTGTCAGCCAGATTATTTTACAGCCCACGGGGGAGTAACAGGCCCGGGCTCGGTGTCTGCCTCGTGGTATGGTATAACTTTCAATCATGTTAATCAAATTAATATGGGCCACGCTAATGAAAACCACAGAACGCTATTTTGGTGTCTATGAGCACATACATTTTGATAATATCAACTTGTCATTCTGATGTTCCTTTCTACACCAAGCACCAGCAATGTAAACATCTAACAACACTTTCATCATAACAAAGGAAATTCTGCATCAGCACCAGGCTGAACACAGGCAGACAGCAAGCACCAGAAATATTCAGACATACCAGGGCTCACCAAGTGCTCCACAAACGCTCCTCCTATCTAATCTTTTAATCTACTTTTGAGGTATATTTTTGGCTCATGTTTTGTTTTAGGTTGAAGGGGGGGGATTTTTATTATTATTATTCTTTCCCTGCATGATTAGCCATCCAGGAAATGTTTAAATTACAAAATCATAAGGTTTAAAAGATTTATAGATCAAATTATATTAACCTAATGCAATAGGCCAGCCATACGGAAATTAGAAGTCTTTATATTTTATTTTGGTTATTAAATTGCTCCCTTTATACTGTTTAGTTTGTTTGCAACAGCAAGGTTTTGCTGTCTGATGTTAAAACTCGCAGAGTAACCAAGCAAAAACAAATGACTTAGTCCTTGGTTCAAAGAAATAATAGGTTACTAGCATAATTAATTTTATGTTTAATTACTGCAGAATGAAACAATTCAACAATATCCAATCAATCCTCAGAATGACAGAACAGAAGGTCAGCAGTTGCTAAGTCAATTGTTTTGAAAGAGAAATTTATGTCAGGTTCTCTTTTATGTGCTGGAGAAAGAAATTGGATAAAAGTGGTCAAGCAAATGTTAATTAATTGTATAAATGTAATCTTGTTGTCATGCAAAAATCACAGAGACTCCAGGCACAGCGTGCAAAACGCTGGATGTGCATCAGTCAAGAACATCTAGAAATTACATCTTTGACTTAAAACAATAATAATGGAAGAAAGGAGAGCAAGCAGGGATGTTTGAAAGGCAGGCTAGTTTTCAAACTGGTGCTCAGAAGCACAAATTTGTACAGGCTGACTGGTTCAGCCTGGTGGCTACAGAGGCAGCTCCACACCATCGTGAGCTCTGACCCTGCTTGGATCCTCGGGACCAAATCTCACAGGTGGCTGCTTTTGCCCTCCCTGTCTTTCCCTTAACTTTAGGAAGTTAATTGGGTTCAAAATTTCCATCTCCTATGACTATTTTTTCACCTGAGCCTCCAGGTATTCATTAAGGTGTTATTTTCCTCCAACACCAGCCCTCAGTTACATGACTACACATTCCCATCTTGTCTCAAAATAGCTGCTCCTGCTTCCACACTCCCAGGAAAGAGAGAAGACTCTGAGGTGACCTTATCACTCTCTTCAACTCCCTGAAAGGTGGCTGTGCTCAGGTGGGGTTGGTCTCTTTCTCCAGGCAGCAGCTGACAGAAGGAGAGCACCCACCTCAACCTGCACCAAGGGAAATAAAGGCTGGATATTAGGAAAAAATATTACAGAAAGGGTAAGTATTGGAATGGTCTGCCTGGGGAGGTGGTGGATTCACCATCTCTGGATGTGTTTAAGACTGGATGTGGCATTTGGTGCCATGGTTTAGTTGAGGTTAGGGTTGGGTTGGACTTGATGGTCTTGGAGGTCTCTTCCAATCTGGTGATTCTGTGATTCTGTGAAAGTTCAGCATTTTAAGAGTCCTCACCTGCAGTTTCCAACAGTTTCCATCATTTCCCAAGGTTGTTGATCAGGTGTTTTCCAAGACCAAGATTGCCTAGCAGCTCAGCCATCCCCTGTCCTCAAGCTTCATCCTTTTCTTGATTCCTCTTCTGTTCAAGCCTTGCTCATGTCACCAGTGCTCACTCCCTATCACCAGCTGCTTCTTCCTTTAAAAAGTCTTGTGAAAAAACCTTAAACCAGTCTTTTCTCTTATTTTATGCTCTCACCATCACCTCCACCTGGAGGCAGATGAGGAAAGAGCTGGTGGCCCAATCACCAGTGCCGTAACTGGACCTGGCAATGAGGTCCACCATAATTTACTGTGTTGGTTCTGAAGCCTTGTCAAGGCAAGGACAAGCACTGGGTGTTCCTCACCTCAGCTCTTGCTGCTCTGATGGGATGATCCCAGCCTTTTGAAAATTAGGGCAACAGGAGCATGAGAAACCATTGATCTAATTATCACCATGCCAGCCTCTTTTAATCCATTTCTGTGCAAAATCCAGCTGGGTGATTGACTGCATGCAGAGCACAGACACACCAGGATCTCTGACTGTAGAAGACTTCCTTCAGCCAAGGTTAAGTTACCTCTGGCAGCCAGGGAAGGACAGTGCTTTATCATGGAGTGGGAAAACTGAGATGAAATTTTGCATGTAAACCAAACCAAGCTGTGTTATGAACCAATTTTGTCACCTGTACCAGGTGGTGACCCCAGAGAATGCTGGACAGAACAGCCTTGAGCTCTCCAGAACACAAAAAACATTCCAATGTCCAGGAGATGCATTGTGAAGATGAACCTTGCAGCAGCTCTGCCATGCACTAGGACCTTCTCTCTGAGCCTCTTGGCTGGTACCAAAAAAGGGGGCACAGCAAATAGCAATCACCACTTTGTTCTGATGCCTTGGGAAGGCTGAGCTGGAACAGAGACTGGACAGAGCTAGAGAATAAAGCAGGGGTTTATTAAAAGGCCTTTAGGGCACATTGGGCAGGACAGGGCCTGGCCAGGGCTATACCCAAGGTAGGCTAAGAATGGTCACAAAATGGCTGATTGGTCACGAGATCTTACATTTTTATAGGTTTTGGTCCATTTGCATATTGGAGTTTAATTGTTCAATTCCACCTTCAGGTTGTGAGGTTGCATTGTTCCTCCCTTCAGCCACCCTTGGCTGTGTTTTGGGGGCTGAAAGTTGTCTTTGGTTTCCAGCAGGAAAAGGATTTGTTTTGTGTCCCTGCTCTGTGCAGAGCTCAGCAGCACTGAATGTGAGGCTCAGAACTGCACCCCTGGGCAGCACAGAACCTGAAAAACACGAAAGCTGAAACTTAAGACATCATTTCCACAGCTCAGTCCACTTGTTGATGGGAAACCAGGCAGGTAGGGAAGGAGGAGTGAATGATGGACTCCACAGCACTGCCCTGGCATTCCTAAGACTCACACAGGGCTCAGCTCTTATTTTTCCGTGGGACACGCCAAAACATTTGCAGATTGAGCAAATATACAGCTGTATACTTGTTTTAAATGTATATATTATAGGAGGGTCCAAAAGATGGCAGCAAGTGGGAAGAGTACACCATCCAAGAGCCCTGGCATGGACCCTTGTGATGTTGCTATGGTTATGTGTGGTAAACAACACCATGGAAAAAGTTACTGAGCTTGAGCAGGGACTGATTTTTAAATCTTGGTTGGGCACCCAGTTTAAACTTGAGACAGAAATGTTTTAATGGTGTCACGAAAATATGAGGGCCTACACAATTTCTTTCTTTCAACTATAAGTTTAGAACAGAAGCTGAATGCCACTGCTTTGTATACAGAAGGATGCTTGACACAAAAGGCAAAGGCACTGAAAGCAATTGTTTCAAAACACCATCCTGGAGAGGTTATTTCATGGCTTTGCTATTCTTGAGTCTGGGCTGATGATGCCAGCATTACTAATCCTTGAAATGAGGGGGTTTACATTGGGAGTGTTGACATAACCTCAGCTGCAGCAAGAAGAAAGGGTAGGAGAAGATGGAAATGTATATTTTTGGAAATAGATTTCGTTCTGACAACCCTATAACAAACAAGTGAAATTTTAATACTGCGCCTCGATGAAAAATGAGCTGCTGAATAAACACCAGACTAATTCATAAAGAGCAAACTCAGCCTGTTTAATATTTCTTGAACTGTCCCAAAAAATTCCATTGATCACTAGTGATGCTGTAAATAGAAAATTCCTACCATTTTCAAAGGAGCCAGGAGAATCTCACTGGGGTTTGCCTATCAAAATTTTAGACACTTTTGAAGCTCCCAGGCTAAAACATAATAAATCAAATATGAAATTGTATAGTGTTGGGCTGAGCTGGAACCTAGGATTTTGTGGTCTGTTCCTGGGATTGTTTTAATTTTTTTTTTTTTTTTGGTGAAGTATTTGGTTTCTACTTAATTACTGTGTCCTCCACAAAAAAGTCAAACATGCCTCCCTTGATCACTCAGCTATTTAGTCAGTGATGCACAAATACTTCAAATATTAACTATTAGAATATTTTGCAGTTTAATACTGATATATGGTAATGCATTTTCTTCCTGGAAAACTAAATCCATGTCATTCCCAATATTAAAATAAAATCTCATGATCTTGGGGTTGGATCCTCCATCCCTGTCCCCTGCTATTCTTTTCAGGGCAGAGTCACAAAAACATCAAGGTATCAAATATGCTGCATTAAATAAATGCTAAGGTTTAAGATCAAATGGATATTCAACAAGAATTTATATAAACATGGAAGTTGAGAATTTTTCTAATTTGGGTCTTTCTTTTGCCAAAGGATTCCTTTGTACTTGAACATTTTAAGGTGATAATTTTTTTGCGTGTTTACCCTGGTGTCAGCCCTATTCCCTTCCTAGACAAGGAGTGCTGAGGCTGCTCAGAATACCATCCCCCCAATAAAGTAAAATAAAATAAAATAAAATTAAAATAAAATAAAAATCCCCTTGGGTTAAACACCAAAACTGAGCAGTATATTGCCTATTTTAAATAAAAGTACCTTTATTTCTTATGCCCAGCAACCCTGGCCCTACACCCAACTTTGCTGTCCCAGGGCACCAGGAGATCTTGGACCTGCAGTTCACTGCCCAGGGTACCTCAAATCCAAGCTGGTGGGGAAGTTTGGGATAATTTCATGTTAGGCAGAGTTAAAACCCAGCCTTGTCCAGTGGCAGTGCTATTTTAACCCAAACCAGCATCTTTCCCACACTCCTCCCTCGTAGCACAGACTGACAAGCTCTCCCTTGCTACAACTTTTTATTCCTGTCCTTTCATTTGTCCTGCTTTTCCCAGAAAACACTCTGGGACATAACATCTGCCCTTTCCACCCCCTATCCCCCCTGCTCTTTTTTTTTTTTTTTAAGGGAA
>VWYP01030626.1:0-19372 GCA_013400435.1 Pycnonotus jocosus | reverse complement strand
AAAAAAAAAAAAAAAAAAAAAAAAAAAAAAAAAAAAGACATCTGCATGTTTTTCCAAGTGTTTTGCTTGGTCTGAAGGGGTTTATTTTTCCTGCAGGGCTGTGAGTGCAGTGCTGACTGTCTCGCAGTGAGAGCCCAGCTCAGGCGACTGCCAGCATGTCAAAGAAATCAGGTAACAGGGGGAATGGGTCCATGGAGCAGGAGAGCCCATCCATCTTCAGCTGAAAACTCCCTTCAAGGCCAGGCCTTTCTGTGACTCCCAGCTACTTAACTTATCCAAATGCCTTTTCTTCTCAACAGAGAAGACCACACAGGGTCTAACCTGCAGATCCTTTTGTCTTTGCAGAGGTCAGCAGGAGATGTTTTGGGAGATAATGCAGACAAAAAAACAGGAAAAACCCTATGATGGACAGATAGGGAATAATCTAATCTCTCCCAAGCAGTTCTTCACCTTAACTCCAAAATTCAGTTTTGAAAGGTGGTTTAGTCCAGGTCAGTGTTTGTTCTCAAGAAAAATGACTGTAGACATCATGCAAAAACACCAGTAAGAACCTTGAAGGGACAGAAACGCCTTTAAGATGCTCGGAGCTTAACTTCACCAGCACTATTCTAAACTCACCTGCACCAGTTTGAAAAATGTGTTGAATTTCCACCACCGAGTGAAGCAATTTATTCAGCCAAGAAGCTTCTTTGGTCTCCTCCTTTAGTAAACCTGTAATTCCTTTTGAACACCTGCTGTTTCCAGCCCTAAGAACTCGAGACAGTAGCCATCACATCCACTGTCAGACTCCCTGAAGCCAAGTGGACCAAAGTTAGAGCACACAGCCACCAGCCCTAATATTAAGTCAAAATGTTGGTCACTGCATCTCTTCCCTACAAGCCTCTTTAGACAAACCACACAGCAATGCCTCATCACAGAGCACAAACCTATTTACACATTTTAAAGCACGTTGGGAGGTCGTTTCCTGACAAAACAAAGACACTTTAAAGGCATATTTACTGTCTGTGTTTCTACATGTTAGGGAAAAAAAAAAATTTTGATTACAAGCGGTGATTAATTGATCGCGTACAGCGCGCGCGCTTTGGAATTGCTGTGAATGGGACTGCATTGAAAACATCCTAACAAGGACATCCCCAAATATTTGAAAACAGACAGAGCTGCAAAATGAATGCTGAACGTCACTCAAAGCTGATAATAACCATCAGTCAGCGCCAGTAAACAAACAAACAAAACCTTTCGGGTTAACAATTGTTGAAAGGCTTTCAGATTGCTGATTGCTGTTGTAATATCTGAGATGGAGAGCAGCTGAATTTCTGCGTGCTGAGAAGAGCTTGCTCAGGCAGCAAGGATCATTCTGCATATGAGCAGTTTTGTGGTGCATTAGGACATATACCTTAAGAAGAAATCAGAGCTATACGCCCGTATCTAATAGGAAACATAAAAGCAAGACTGTCAGTGTTGAGAACTTTTCTCTTTTTCCAGTAGACAAGGAAATAAGCCCATGTTTCTCTATGTCATTTTTTCTAAAACATTGATATTCCAGATCACATTAACTTAACAGAAAAATTCCCAAAGGTAAATGGAAATGAACTTTCTCCCTGAAACAAACTAAAGTAACACCAAAACAAAGAAACCCACAGAAGCAACACGGGAACAATGAGGGATGCTGCTGGGCAGCTGGCAGCCAAAACAACCACTTTAAACATGCAATAACTCTCTCCCAAGAGCTGGAAGAAGATTTACACTCCCATCAGAGCAGAGAACCTGGTTCTCAGGCCTCCTTTTCCATGGACACCCTTTCCTACCCACTGGGGAGAGCTGTGGGACATGAGGCACAGGCCATGTGGGGTCTGCTCAGTGAAGATAAGGTGGCAGTAAAACCCCAGAAACACCAGGAAAACACTTGGGTGTTGGCCTTCCTGAGCATTTTAGGGCAGCAAGACCCCAGACTCCTACCCCTGATGGAAGGAAAGAGGAAGGGCACAGAAAAGGTCTTCTACTAGATGTGAAGAGAAGAAACAAGGGAACAGTGATTCCATGGTCTCCTGCTCCAACTTTGTGTTTCCTCAGGGTCTCATTTCCAAGTTTAGTCCCTGTCAGGACTGCAAGGCAGGATACACATGGTAAAAGGGTCAGGGCTGCAGGAAAAAGGGATAATTTATTGACAGCAACTGGGAGCAATCATCTCCCTTTGGTCCCCAAATAGTAATAAGCTTGTTCAGCCATGGTCTTTGGATGGTGGTGCAGCACAGGAATTTATGAATATATGAAAATATATGAAATTACCTTCCCTAGAACAGGTACCAAGATCCATTTCATCCACACTATTATCCAGCATGGCATTTAGACATCACAGCCTCTGGCAGAGAATGAGAGAAATTAAAGGATTAAATAAAGCCTTGCTTGCAGGCCTCCTATCCAGATCCAGCAAAATAGAAAGGAAAAATCACTGATTAACTTTTCAGCCTGCTTTGCATCACTTTGTGTTGGGATCAACCATAACTCAGGGCCCCGTGCAAATAATTCCAGAAGCAAACAGGTGAACTCCCAGCCTGAAGTCACAGCAGAAGAAGCTCACAGAAAGTTTGAATGAGTTGGATGATTCCAGCTCATGTGGTCTTCATGAAAATCACCTCTGGTAACTAAGGAACTAGCTGTGTCCATCTCTCAAATGCCAATCTGAGGCCTTATGGAAGGAAAGGGAAGGTCTTTTGGGGGTTTGTTTCTCGGTCCTTTATTTTTTATTCTTTTATTTTGTTTTAATTTTTAAAGAGATGGTGTGTCCTAGACCAGTAATTCAACCTGCTAGGAAAAAAAAAATCTGGAACAGCTACACCATCTGAAAACAACTTAGAAGATAACAAGAAATGTGAACTGGCCAACATAGACTTCTTGTAAGAACAAATAGATATCATAACAGCCTGCACAGAAAGAGCAATATAACTTCAGTAAACTGTTATGTTATTCTCATAAGCAAGTGAAGAAAATATGGTCATAATAGAACTGTTTTGGGTTAAGTGTAAGACTATTTCTTAAAGCCATTTCCAGAAAGGTATTGTCTACAGCTCCTGGTTGCAATGGTAAAAGCATTCTCCAGGAGCAGTCCCAACCTTGGAATTTATTTCCATTAGTGCTCAAACTAATGGGATAGAATGCATTTAATTTGCAAAGAGACAAAGGCTGAGAGGGACTTTATGGACAGGATTAGAACTCAAAACTGCAGAAGCAGCTTGAGGGTGATACAGTGAAATTCAGTGAGGACAAAGCACAGAATATTCTGAAAGGACAGGGACTCACAAGGATCATCAAGCCAAGACTTTAGGGAATGTCCTGTACAAGGATCCAATCCATAACCAAAATGAAAGGCTCTGCATTTTGGTGGGATGACCAGCTGCACTTGGATGGAACAGTAAGACTCCAGAACCCCTCTTCTCCAGGCAAATCCTGGATTTAAACCCTGTTGTTTCACAAGAAATTACTTAGTTCAGGGCATCTTGAAGAAGGGACTCACACCCCACTCCCAGCAATAATTTAGGGACTACCCAGTAAGCAAAAAAACCCAAAAAAAGCCCCTACTTCTCAATTGCAATGATGTGGAGCAAGAAGGGGAATACTCATGGACTTATAGGGAAAAAACACCAAGCTCTTACTCTCTCCCCATTGTTTTCAACCATCTGGTGTCTGCAAATCCCCACTCAGCTGGCTGCTCTCATGGACTGCCACGGCCTCCCTGTGCCACAAGGGCTCTGAAACCCTCCTGGCAGCAGGGTTTGTTGGGGTTCTCCTCCCTCCCTCTCCACTGAGGGCTGGAGGAGCTTGGAGTTCACCAGCAGTGACAGCTTATCCCTGCACGCTGGGGTTTGGGCATGTTTATTGTGCATGTGGGCTCTGCTCCTTGCTTCCTGGAAGATGGAGACATGCCCCAGCCCCTCGGGAGAGTTTTCCTTTGTAGAGCAGGCAAGAGGTAGACTTGTGGCAAATAACATTACTCCTAAGTAATTTTCCCTTACTTTGTATAAGCAAATGCCTTTGATATACAACAATCCCCGACATGTTCAGGTTACATGCTTATTTTAAGATCTTTTGTTTACTTTATGATCTTCATAGGTCATTGACATCCCATTTAGCTCTGGTGACCCTGTTTATACAATCCCAATATACATTAAAAAGCGTTCCTTTGGATAACATTAACATTCTTGATCTTAATCCATCACATGGGCTAACAATAGCTCCAGCTCAGATGTGTACGTAGCTGTTAAAAGCTTTAATGTAAAATCCAATACACATATCGAGTGGGAGAGGCCTGATCAAACAGATTGGCTTTCTTTTTTCCATCCTAAGTGGCAGAGAATCCAGAACTATGTAAACTCTTGCAAAATGCATCACAGGACCCCTCCAAGCCACCACTCAGTGCAATTAGATTCACCGAAAAAAATGTGACTTTTCCTCCCCACCCCTCACCCATCTCCAGCACTGCAACCACCTCCAGGAGCTTTTGATTCCTGCAGTTCTCCCACTTCCCAAAAACATGAGTCAGTGCCAACCTGATATTTAATAACCTCCTGGCAGAGGAGGAAAATTTGCCTGCTATCAACCTGAGGGCTGCAGTTCCTCTCACATGATGGGCCAGGAGTGCCTGCTAGCAATTTTATCAGGAGGTTATGCTGCCTGCCATGGGTTTATTGACTCACCTGACGTTTCTCTGCTGCTGTCTGCCTTGCTGCCCACCTGTCGTGGGGTACATTGTAGGATCTGAGATGGGAGAAAGTTCTGGGCTTCCCCTAAGGCTGCCACATGCCAAAGATGAAAAGAGAAAAATGCAAAACCAAAAATGTACCCCGTACCCCCTGCAAAACTCTGCTCTACTCCAGTGAACAGAGCTCAGGGATGGGAAGGCATTGGAGTGTGTCAAGAAATTCATGCAGGAAACCAGCAGTAAATCCACAAGAAAATCAGCCAGGATGGATTAAAGCCACCCAGAAAGCAAACATGGTCCTCTTGAAGGCTGAAGCAGTGGTGGACCTTGGGTTGTATCATGGCAGCTGTGTAAAGTGTGAAACTAAGACCATGATAAGGAGAGTTAGATCTTTTTTGCCTCTACTGGTGATGATCTACAAGAGATTATTATACAATTTGAAGACATGAAAAATTCCTTTTTTTTCCCCTCCAGTGTTCGTGCCTGACTGAATTTATAGAGATGGAGACCAAAGAGTGCCATGCAAAGCAGCCTTCAGTCCTTTTGGGTGTTTTTGGTCTATTCCAGGAATGGATATTTCTGTGCAGCTAAAGAAAAGAGCCTGATGACCTCACAAGCATCGTGTGCCATGACTCCTGCAATGCTGCTTCTGTAGCAGCTCCCATCCACTTGAGGAATATCCAGATTATAAACATGATGAAGGCCACAAAATATGGCTGCACCTAGAACATGATGACCCCTCTTTTATTTTTGCCTTTCTTGTTTTCTCTTCCTCCACAGGTTCAGAAAATGACATTTTGGCAGGCACATGAATGCTTTTCGGGCTCAGCCCATATTTCCCAGGAGACTGGGTTCAGTTGCAGGGTAAAAGGGAAAAAAAAAAGAAAAGCACTAATAAAACATCTGACACAGTTGCCATGACACACCAAAGGCAGGATGAATGCGCTGGAGAGGACACGGCACACGAGGAGAAAGGAGGGCAGGAGGCTGGGAGAGCAGCTGAGAGAGCCAGGCAACACATCCTTGGGTCAGATGGTCACCACAACAGCTCTGGCACCTCTGAGCCCTGCCAGCTGTCCCACTGCCAGACCCTCTGTCACACCTCTGATTCCTGAGGAACAGGGAAAAAAAAAATATTTGGGAAATTCATAGTGAGGGCAGCGGACCAAGGCTGGGCTGCAGAGAGAGGCTGCCACCTTTGGATGTCCCACCTGGCACTGAGCAGCACCCCTGGAAACACAGCCTGGGGCTGCAAAGGAAAAGGGCAGATGATATCACACACTGAGGTCTCCCTGCTTATAAGTGACCAATTGTTTTCTCTCATATTTGTTGGCTTTACGTGCCTGTGTTTCTTCTGAGCACTAAAACCAAAGCTCTGCTCAAAGTGCACAATATTAAAGTTTTAATTAAAGTCGGACCTCTAATTAAAAGGAATGAAATATAAAATTCCGAGCGGGTGAAAGGTGAATGAAGCAAATTCTCCAAACTCTGAATTAAAAAGCAGAAAGGTAAAGTTATAAAGTGAGGCAGGATGCAGTTTGCTCAGTGCTGCAGTGCCAAGGGATTAAAACACAGGTGTGGGTGTCTGTGTGCATCATGCCCAAATGTTGGATTTGCAGGGATGTACGTGCTGTGGATGCTTGTCCCTGGAATGGTGCTGGTGCCTGGGAGCTGCTCCAGCACCTTTATTCCCAGCTGACCCTCAAAATTAGGGATAAGAGGGCTTTATTCATTTGTCATTCCTTCAGAGCTTACAGGATGTGTGTCATCCACCCCAGAGCAAACTGAGACCCACATTTTACAAAGGGCAAACTCCCCCGAGTTCAGGCACACAACTGGGGGTTTTTTTGTTTTTTGTTTTTTGCACTTGGTGGTGCATCAAGAAGCAAGAGAGCTCTGCTGTAGTTCCTCACTGGAAGGGCCCAGGCTGCCAGGAGGGTGAAGCATGGCAAGGACATCCCATTTTGAGCAAACATGCTCCAGCACACATCCTAGGAGCTGCACTGGTGTGCCTGTGGAAGTTCAGGATGGGGAAAAAAAGTGAGAGGGCGACAGAAAAAGCCCTCAGTTTCACTCCAGAAATCAGGTTTGTCTGACATCCACAGAGAGGTTCAGGTTTTGGACAAATCCAGAGCCCAAACACAACTTTTGTGGGACGGGCAATGAACCTGACAGTTCTGCTTTGGCAAAACCACATTTTAAAATGCTGCAAGCTGATTTCACACAGCTCTCTCCAACACCTTCGAGCTGCCTGAGCCACCACAATATTCAAGATCTCACTCACCCCATCCTTTGTGGTTCAAATGCCACCAGGCAAAATAAACAACCCAACAGCACTGAAAGATTTCCCCTGCTCCATATAGAAAGGAAGAGCAACAAATCCCTGCAGGATCTGACTCTCTGGTAAGCTCTGGGGCAGTTTTACTTGTGGCATTTCTCCTCAGGAAGGTGTGAACCATGGTGGAAGAGCTCTTTATGAATCTGGGGTTGCTCCCCCTCAGCAAGCCAAGCTCTCTGGAGCACCAATTTCTATTTCCAAGAAAAGCTCAGCAGCCATGCATAAACCCAGCTGCACCTTGAGGGAGCAGGGCAGCCTTGAAGTGAGAAAATGCCCTCCAAGACGTTTCCAGCTGGTGAAACAAAGCCCCAGGAAACAGCCTGGATGTGGCACAGCAATTTCTGTGGGTCGTTTCAGATATTTATAGCGGAATGGGATCATTTTGTGTCCCATCCTGGCTTCTCCTTCTGCTCACCAGCACAGGGAACAGCATCAGGATGGCACTGCACTCTGCTGCCACCGTGATGGAGTTGTCACTGATTCCCCATTTAGACTTCACTGCCCATAAAACAGGAGGAGGAAACGGGCTGTGAGCATGATAAGGAGCAAACCCTGGTTTGAGCACAAATACACTTGAGAGCTGGGAGGAGAAAGAGGAAATTAAAGACAATCAGCCTGAAAGCATTTTTCCAGTCATTATTGCAGGGGATGTGAAGGATGGATCCATGGACACCAGCTACAGGAGCAGATTCCCCCCAAAACTGGCCAGACAGGACCTGTCTCTGATATTTCAGGCCTTCTGATGTTTTCTGGGATCCCAATTAAAGAAATTACTCTAGGAAGTATTTATTGCATCATAGAATATTCTGAATTGGAAGAGACCCACCAGAATTGTCCAGGTGGAGTTCCTGGGCCTGCTCAGGATGGTCCCAAAATTCCCACCAAGTACTTGAGAGTGTTTTCCAAATATTCCTTGAGCTCTGTCAGGTTTGGTGCTGTGATCACTTCCCTGGGGAGCCTGTTCCAGTGCCCAACACCCTCTGGGTGAAGAATCTCTTCCCAATATCCAATCCTAAACCTCACTCATGCTATTCCCTTGGGTTCTGTCACCACAGAAAAGAGATCAGAGTCTTCTTCTCCTCTTCCCCTTGTGAGGAAGGTGGAGATTGCTGTTAGATGTTCCCTCAGCCCTCTCTTTTCCAGGCTGAACAAACCAAATAACCTCAGCTGCCCACTCCAGACTCTTCACCATCTTTGTAGCCCTTCTTTGGATGCTCTCCAGTAGCTTTATATATTTTTTTTATATTATGGTGCCCAAAACTTCACACACTTTAAGAATGATATTTAATTCTCAGTCTCTCCTTAAAGCCCTGGTCGAGCAAAGATCTCTTCTCTAAAGCTTCCTAGATTTTTTCCAGAGGATGTGAGTACTCCTGTTTGGGGAGGGAAGGAAAACTCAGTCCTCAATTCTGGCTCTGGACAAGCCTCAAGCTCAAATCTAGGACAGATCAAAGAATTGGCTTTTGGGTCTCTGTAAATGATATTAATCTGTCTGTATGGAAACAAACAATTGCAGTGGAAAAGACTGAGAGCCACATCTCTCTGTATTCAACATCCTGCAAGTTAGGATATTCACCTGGAAAGTAGATGTGGATTGAGGTTGCTGCTCTCAATTAAACAATCTGAGAAGAGCTGTGACAGTGGCACAGCCAAACCCAGGACCCCACCATCCACCTTCCCTGCATCCCACAGCCAGAAAGGGCTTTTGGGAGCTGGAGAGGGTGCAAGGAGTGGGTGGCCCTGCTCTCCACCTCATCTTGGGGGTCTGCTCTAAGAACAAAACACCTTTTGGAAACCCCTCCAGCGTTTCCTGAAGCTCCCCAGAACTTGCCAAATTTTCCCCAAGCTTTTCTGGGGAATCCCAAACTCACCGAGGCTGTGCAAGCCTAGGAGTGTGAAATCTTATTTTCCAGCTCTTTGCTCGAATTTAATGAGCCATCCCCTGTGTAACCTCCCTTGGAGAACATTTTGAAGCCCCGTGTACTTCCCTCCCCCTCCACAGCCAGCATCTGGCAGGAACCCCAGCGTTTATCTTTCCAAACTGGGGGCTGTGAGCACTTGGTTACACAAAGCCAAGCACAAGTTACACTGCACCCTGAGATGGAGAAAAAGCCACTGAGAGAAGAGAAAGGCATGATAAGAGCATCTACTCTGCTGCTTCCTCAGCAAGAAACTGCTAGGGAGCAATTTGAGCCACACCTGAGCCACTGCTGAGGCTGAGGAGATTGGGATCCTCCATGGATCTGCCCCTAAAATTATGCTGCTTTCCCCCCCTAATTATTACTAATTAAGTGAACTCCAGGTCTTTGTTGCTATTGTTATTTTCTGCATTGCTGGGGTGTTTTTTTGGGTAAGATATACTTAGGGGGAAAAAAAAAGCACTAGAGATCTCAATTAAGCAGCTGGGTGACTTATAAATATATATTTATGTTTGAAGCCTAAGTGGCCATTGGCTTCCCTACTGTTTTACTTAGCTAACAAAACAACTCTATCAAAGTAAGTATTATTCCAAAACCCAACTTCCTGCACAGAATGCTCCCATGTGCTCCATCAGTCTGCTTCTCTGATGAACTACATCGTTCCTTATAAACTGTCCATGGCCCATAAATTTCCAAGCATAAAGGCTATTACTGTGCTGTGCAAATCTGCTGAGAATTTTGTCCTTATAACTTCATTTCGTTTGGGTGCAAATGAGTTTGGTAAGAAAGTTGGTCTGCAAACTGCTTTTCCCCCCCTGTCTTCTGTTTTTGAGATTATTTTGATAAGAAATACTTACTTGATTTAGGCTTGAGGTGGGCTTTGTTTTGACTTATTTCAGTTGGACTGCCTCTGCCTCAAACTAGCTTTCTTTTAATAAAGAAAAGAAACAACCTCTCAAACATTCTTTTCCCCAAAAGCTCAAAAAACAAAATTCACAATAAACGACGGATGAAAAGAGAGCAAATTGGGGTTTGGGCCACCTACTAGATAAATATTGCAAAATCTGCTCTCTTTTGTGATCCAAAAAGAAGGATCCTGCATATATTTTAGTATTGGGAGCAATAGCAGCTTCATGAAAATCCCTGCTTTTCCTGGATGAAGCCAAAGGGTGGTGGAAAATTGAAGGAGTTTTTTTGTTTGGTTTTTTTTGGTTGCTTTTTTTGTTTGTTTGTTTGTTTTTTGGGGGTTTTTTTGTGGGGTTTTTGGGGTTTTTGTTGGTTTTTTTTTTGGTGTGTGTGCATGCAGATGAAAACCTCTTATGAGTGTTTTGCTCATTTTCAGTTCCCACAATTGCCTGTTTATGTTAGGACTTCTGTTGTCACATGCAGTGGATAGATCTTCGAACAAATTGCAGTCTCTCTGTCCACCAAGCAGAAAAATTACTCGATTTTTGCCATCAGGTGCAGCACGAGGCTTGTGTTTTCCCTGGCTTAATTCCAATTTCCATAACAATACAAATTAGACTTGCTCAAGGCCATCGAAGAAGTGGGGGCATGGGGGAGAAGATGAAATAAGCCATAACTCTCATGGCTTTCTTCTTCCAAGCCCCAAAAGCAGTCAATCACAAGCAATATGGAAAGAAAAAAAAAAAAAAAGGAAAAAATAATGTGCAGAGGGACGTTTTGATATCTTGATTCTGGAGACTTCTTGACTACCTTGTACTAATTTCATTATGCTCAATTTAAGGGCCTTTTTATTGATAGATACCCCAGGAAATATGACTTGGAAACAGCACGCTACCTTGGGATATCACCAACCATTTGACATAGGGGAGCTAAAACAAAAACAGATGTTTTAGGAAACAAGCAGCTTGAATATATCACTCATAAACCAATTAAAACTTTCTTGTAGCGAGTTGACATTTCCCATGAAGCAAGCAATGGGAGCAAACTCAAATCAGTTGGCTGCAAGGGCTACGGAGCAATTCCCAGCCACAGATTTTTATATTTTTTATTTCTTTATATTTTTTTAAACTGCTTTGAAAATGATGTTTGGATTTAAAAAAAAAAAAAGAAAAGAAAGGTGTGATAAAGAAGCAGTCTCACCTTGTCATTCTCAAACCCAGAATCTGTCTTTTCACCTTCACACTTCCCATTCATTGCTCATTAAGCAAACAGTGAGATGTTCCCGCTATTGTTCGTGCCTTGGCAGAGAATCTCCACGGCTTCGGGTCCAAATCCACTCCAAAACAAGGCATGGAAATTGTTTCTGTTTGTCTCAGGTATTTAGTTTAAAATAGTTTAAGCGTTCTTGAGAGTACAGGGGGGAAAAGAACACTTTGAGGAGTTGTTTTCATATTTTAAGCTTTAAAAAAAAAATCATCCTTTACTCCTTTTTTTTTTTTTTTAATCCCCAGGATGCTTTGTTTTAAAATTTTTATTTTGCAAAGGCAAGCAAACACATCTAAGCACATGCTTAACTTTAAGCATTAAAAAGTCAATGGGATTTAAGCATGTGTTTAAAGGCAAACATATGCTTTAGAGCTCTGCTGAATAGGAATGGTTTATTGAATCAAGGCTATAGACAGGTTAATAAAATGGGTTAATATATGCAATCTGGAAACAAAAATTAAACAACATGTTTCTGGAATATTACTGTTATAAGCATTGCCTCGTTCTAGCTCAATTCTCTAAATTACTATTGGATTTGTAATGTCCTTGACACTGCCTCTCTCTCTCATTTCTTGAAGAAATGCAGATTATTGTACCAGATCATAATCAGCTGGCTAAAGCCCAGCTCGAAGCTTCTGATTCTATCCAGAGCAATTCGGGAACAAAACAATCTCACTTCAAAAGGAGTTTATTCACCAAAATTCATTTTCAAAGAAAATCTGCCAGATCTTTTCCACTGCCACATACCTGCAATTCCCTCTGTGCAAATATCCACGTGCTGCAGTAAGAAGCAGAAAGCTTTGTGTTATTTTTTTTTTCAATACTTACCCCAGAACTAGCTCCACCAAGGTGCTTATTGTAGCACAGAAGATGGGAGTTTACACTCCCATCAAAGGTTGCTTCTAAATAGATCATAAAACCCATTCTGAATATTTAAGCCAAGAGTAATAACACAGTGTCACATACTCTCACAGTATAGTGCAGCA
This sequence comes from Pycnonotus jocosus, assembly GCA_013400435.1. Taxonomy (NCBI): domain Eukaryota; kingdom Metazoa; phylum Chordata; class Aves; order Passeriformes; family Pycnonotidae; genus Pycnonotus; species Pycnonotus jocosus. Next base: position 7,261 of record VWYP01030626.1, on the reverse strand, counting down.
ACACTCTGCATTTTGACATCTGCCCAGACAGATGTTTAGAACAAAGTTCCTCAGATTCTTTCTTCCTTTTTTTTTTTTTTTTTTTTCCTAAGCTGGATGGAAAAGGAATCTGGGAATCATCTTTTATATCGGAGCTACTTAGTACAATTTAACTGTCAACAGATTAATTAATTTAAATGTAGACTCGCTGTGGAAGCCAAAATCTCAAATAAGCCCTGAACAAAAAAAAACCAAAACCAAACACCAAAAACAAAGAAAAAAAAATTAAAAGCCTCCCAGCAACATCCTGACCTTAGGATTTATATATGCATTTATACATGGGTAGGATGTAGGATTCCCATTTACACAATCTGTGGGATGCACACAGAGTAAATATCAAAAATCCCACAATTTACCTTTCTGCTGTTATCTCATCATCTTTAGCACAGGCAAGAGCAGCACTGACAGCCAACAGATATTTTCCCACTGTATTCCTCCAGAAAGTCTACATTAATTAGCAGTTACTAATTATTTTGCCCGTAGCAACGCTGCTGGTAAATACCAAGGCATATATTTATTTAAAGTAGCTGCAGAGGGATCTCTTTTTATAACCCTACATCTTGTGATTTCTGGAGTTTTCAGATCCATGTTGAAACATGCACATGACCACATGCTGACTGCCAAATTCATTGTAATGTGGAGCATGTTTCAGGGGTAGTCCTTTAAACATAGTTTGCAGGATTTTTTTTTTTTTTTTGGCTTGCTGGTTGGCTTATTTACTATGAGGATTTGTCAGGCAGCATAGTTGAGTTAATCAGTAACCAATAAAAGATTTAAGTTCAGAGATATAAACAGGTTGGTTTATTGCTCACAAAGGTTTTTGGCTTCTCAACGGGAACTCATGAAAACCTGTTGCTATGGTTGCTTTGGAAACTGATACCTTTTTATACCCTACTAAAATACAGGAGTTTGAGAGGTGCCCATCACTCCCAGGGACCTACATGCAAATTTATTTTGGTTTTAACTTTTTACTTTTAAATTTTTTTTTAATTATTTTTGCTATTCAAATATGCAAATAACCCAAAACTTTCTTTGTTTTGAAATCTCTGTGCTGGCTCCAAGTTTTCTTAACACTGGGAGAGCCATATCTCATTTTGTGTCCCTGCCTTGTTTATCATTTTTCTTGCAATCCCCACCAAAAATCAATCAGACCACATCATTTTAAAAACAAAGGTGCCAGCCAGAGGATACTCACATGTTGTTGCATTGACATCTTCTCCAGAGTGTAAATCCAAAAGAAGAAAATCACAACATAAATATACTTAAAATTGAACGTCCTGCTGGATTTTTTGTGGAGTCTTTTTGCTGTTTGATTTTTGTATTTTTTTTTTTTATCTTACTGATCATGTTACCCAACCTCACTGATGAATATCATGCAAGTTTTTTTTTTTCTTTTTCCTCTGATTGCTGTCATAACCATCTCTGTGCTGAGCATGCAGTTTAACTTTGTCTGGGGCTGGCTGGGATATGCACTGCACATGATTTTCCAAAAGGTTGATGTGATTGGTCTCCCAGGGTCCAACAGAGACACAGGAAAGATTTCAAAAGACACCACGGGCTCCACAGCCTTGCTGCTGTATTTTGGGGGGTAATTTTTATGCAATTTGTAGGAATTTACACTTGGGTTTTAAGGCCTTGCTGGCATTTAGGGTCAGGATGGAAACTGCACCGTGATCACGCCTGTTCATTCTGTGTGCACCAATATTCCATTATCACCAAAAATCACTCTACTTTCCTCTCAAAAAAACAATTCCTGAGCCAATTTGGCCCAAATTGTTAATCAAATTCCCACTCAGGTTTGTACCAGAAATTAAGGCTGTGCATTCCAGCCAGGCTGTAGTGGAGGTGGAGGTGCTCACACTGCTCTGGATTCAGCCCACAAAAGCATCAGCAGTGTCACCCAGCTTATTGATCATCAAATAAAGGATGGCCACGTGTGACTCCTGAGGCTAAAGGGGCTCTGCACCAAGGTGTTCTGATGACATCATCATAAACCCAGGGGGCAAAGCTCAGCTGCTTTATGATGTCACCAGGAGGTTTCTCCAGGGCTGCTGTCACACTTCATGGTCATTATTTTCTGTAGCAGAAAATTATTTTCTGTAGGTGCATGTGCAGGGTTCTGATCCCCATTGGCCTTCTTTTCATGTCNTTATTTTCTGTAGGTGCATGTGCACCTACATCCCAGCAGGGTTCTGCTCCCCACTGGCCTTCTTTTCATATATATATTTAAGCAAATACATATTTTCATATATAGACATTTGAATAACCACAAAAAATCGATTTTTTTTATTTTTGCATGTGCATATATTGCATATATTGTGTANTTTATTTATATTTATATAAATATATTTACAGGTTTAAATGGGTTTATTCTCAGCCAGTGTTTACTGGCAGGACATGACCCAGAGTTGTTGGATCAGTGCCCTAAGCTGGAAAAAGTGGATTTGGCCACACCTCTGTGAAGTTGGAACCCATATAGGATGGATGCTTGNTTCCAGCCAGGCTGTAGTGGAGGTGGAGGTGCTCACACTGCTCTGGATTCAGCCCACAAAAGCATCAGCAGTGTCACCCAGCTTATTGATCATCAAATAAAGGATGGCCACGTGTGACTCCTGAGGCTAAAGGGGCTCTGCACCAAGGTGTTCTGATGACATCATCATAAACCCAGGGGGCAAAGCTCAGCTGCTTTATGATGTCACCAGGAGGTTTCTCCAGGGCTGCTGTCACACTTCATGGTCATTATTTTCTGCAGCAGAAAATTATTTTCTGTAGGTGCATGTGCACCTACATCCCAGCAGGGTTCTGCTCCCCACTGGCCTTCTTTTCATATATATATTTAAGCAAATACATATTTTCATATATAGACATTTGAATAACCACAAAAAATCGATTTTTTTTATTTTTGCATGTGCATATATTGCATATATTGTGTATGTCCTTTTAACACGCACATCAAACTTGCATTTGTAATTTTTATGTAATTTTTGGGAGTGTGTATACATATATAAATTATATATATGGTTTTTATATATTGATGTATATAGATACATACATCTATGTAAATATACTATATAAATATGTACATATTTAGTATATATAGTTTGTATATATAGTATATATAATATATAGTATGTATNTTTAATTTTTTTATTATTATTTTTCAGAGAAGTCACAGCTACAAAGCATTTCCTGACTACCACAACCACTGGGGCTGGCGGCAGCCACAAGTCATTGATCTCTAAGGGATGCTGCATTTCCTGTACAAAGCAGCCCCACAAAGGCTGGTGCCACCTGACACGGGGCAAAAACAACCCTGGGGTGGAAAACACACCCAGAGAATAAAACAGGCAGCAGGAAAGATGAAAAATTCCACTTCTGGCCTTGTCTCCTCTGTGGATCTAAAGATGGGGATCCCCCACCTTGCATCCTTCACTCATCCCTTCCTAGGGAATGAGGCTCTCGTTTCCTTTAGAGACAGGCAGGCAGGAAAGCTGCATCATCTGGTGGCTTTGGCACAGCCAGAGGAGCACACCACAGCTGGAGAGCTGATCTGTGCCTCTTGCCACACTGAGAGGCCCGACCACATGCTCTGGAAGGCTTTAATGTCCCCCTAACATGCTGCATAAATAATTTCCGTATCCATTCGGTGGTGCTCACATGTGGTCCTTTGAAAGAGTTAAGGAAAAAAATTACAGTGCCCCATATATCTTGGAGATGAAACAATGACATTTATAGGTCATTGTGATCCGTCCATTAATTTTTTTTTTTTTTTTTTTAAACCAGCCTTCCATATGATCCATATGATGGCTCCTAAATGCTAAATTTGTCTCACGGAACTGCGTTTTAACAAATAGGTAAGTTTGGAAACTGGACTTGAAGGGAGTTTCTTAACACCTGAGCTAACTCAGGAAGGGCAGGCAAATAAACTTGCACCCCTACTGCAGCCTTTTTTTGAGGCAAAATAAAAGAATGAAATTATTTCAGAGAATGAAATAATGATATCCTTGATGCCCAGCCATTACCACGAAACACAGCCACGTGCCTCGGGAGGTGCTGCCCCATTTCTGCAGCTGGGGCTGCATCTATGAAGGTGCATGGCTGTTGTTTGCACCTCCTCACCTTTGGGGAGGCTGAGGATGGTGCTGCAATGTGCTGTGCAGGAAGGGATGGGATCAGGAGTGGGAAGCAGAGCCACGTGCAACGCTTCCTTCCCTGGGAGGCAGCAGGGCCAGAGGAAAGGCAGCTGTGCCCCAGCACTGATGGGATGCAGAGACAGTGCTTCCTTTCTGACAGGGGAAATTGTGTGGCAAAGGCTGGCTTCCAGCAGGACTCACCTTTTTCCCTGTTCTTCCCTCCATCACATGGATGATGCACATCTCCAGCCTCATCCGCCATTCCCTGGCCCTATCCCACCCCAGTGTCAGCTCCTGAGCCCGACAGCTCCAGGCTTTTATATTCAACAGAGCCAGCACAAAGAGAAAGAGGCCTTTAAATTATATATATATATATATTTAAAGTTATATTAGTGACATGAGAGCCCTGATGTGAGACTCTCCAATTTACAGCAAGGCATGCCGAAATCCCACAATGGCAATAAATTAATGTGTTGGTCTTTCCCTTCACGAAAGTGGTTTAAAAATCCCGCTGCAGAGGGTGTGGGTGCTAAAGAGGCATCTGATTGGCTCAGCTCTGTCACCTCCAAAAAACATTTTCAGCTTCTTTGCATGCCTAAAACACATCTTGGTAAGTCCAAGGTCATTACTCTCATAAAACAGAAAGAAAAGCTGCAACTCAATCACATGCCAAGACACCACCATCCTTGAAGGCAGCACTTCCTTTCCAAACTGGGCAGTTCCTCCTTTCTACATCCTGTAGATGTAAATCCATTTGTTTATCTGCATGGAGTGTTTATCTGCATGGAGCACAGCCTGCTTGTAAAGCAGCACAAGGATATTTCTTTGCCCTCGTGTGAAAGTCACTCTTGGGTAACCTCTGTTAATAATAATCCTCGTGGAAATCCCTTAAATGCTTGTGGGGAAACACAGAGAGAAGTTCAGGTGGGGCTTCCTGAGGCAGTGGATCAGGAAATTAGACAAATAGAACTGGATCCTACTCAAAGGTAGGAGAACAGAGAATTGATGTTAAGTAGTCTAAATTCATCAAATCCCAATCCTGCATAAAGTTCAGAGCATTGAACCAGCATTGATGTTCCTTGTGAGCACCTCAGTGGGACTTGATGCCTTCAATCAATGGAAAAAAGTTGCAGGGTTTTCACTGCCACCCAAGCAAGTGCAAGCAGTAGAACAGCCCAGTTAGAAAGCCATTCCCAATATTTTTCCACATATTTAGAGATTTTTCCTCACCAGTTTTTTACATCATCAGTTCAACCCAACAGGTTTATTGGTTAGTTCAGTCTCTGTGTGTGCATGCCTGCAGGTGTATAAGGGAAAACATCATGAACTCTCCTTCATCTGTAGATGTAATTATGCTAAGAAAAAAACAGAATTAAATTTGGGGTGATTTGGAGCCTATTCACCAAAATAAAATTGCAAAGGGCCACATCCTCAGTTTATATAATCTGTCTCTGATCCCAATAAAACTGCTCCTATTTAAACCACTTCAGATATTCAACCCAGAGATGTGGACGAGTGTGGCATGTGAAGAGATTGCTGGGAAAGACTGCTGAGCTCTGATGGGTCACAAAAATGCCTCAATTTCCTAGGAAAACTGGTTGGAAAGTGGGCATCCAAGCAGTCACCATGAGCAGGAAGAAATCTGTCTTCTTCTCTCCAATCTGAATGCCCATCCCTGCTATTGGCAGAGAAAAAAACATGGTCTTGTGGCATAAGTAGGGCAAAGAAATAAAAATACTATTTGAACCATAATTTCAAAAGCAGAATTCTGACAAAATCAGGTTTTTAGAGGGGCTGCTCACAGGAGAGGCATTGTCATGCCAGGTTGGAAGATAACAAGTATTGGCAAAATAAGGGCTAGTCTGTGCTCCTTCTCAGTTTCAGAATTATTGCTTATATTTCTACTTTCTTAACAAATTATTCCATTGACACTACAAAGCAGAGGGCTGAGAGTGAAGGATAATACACAAGAGAGCCCCCAGGCTGTTACTTTGGATTATAAGTATCTAATTTCAGTCATTTAAAGTAAATTCAGTTTTGTCAAAGACTCCAGCCCAACCTATAAAACTCAGGTCTGGTGAGCATGACAGCATGCCTTGGAGGAACAGGGCTACAAGAAGGAAAACAAACAGCTCCATTCAGACCCTTAAAAGGCCTTATTTCATCTACCCATGGAGTTAGCACAACCCTCTTTGGTTAGGTGTGCTCTAAGAGAGGGAGTACTTGCAGTCACAAGTTGTTTCTTACACATCCCATAATTTTTAGGGGGGTTTTTTTGCACCCCCAATAGAGAAACTTCCATAACTGAGCCCAACAGAGCAGGGAAGGATGAAAAAGTGAGGGAAGAGAAGTATTAAGAATTTCTTTCCAATTATTAAGAAATTAATATTAATTAAGATAAATTATTCCAAATATTAAGAAATTAATCCAATTTTGGGAAGGGATGTCTTGTGTGTTGTTGGGATTATTTTCCATTTGTGCCTGCACTTAACTCTCATGCATCCACTGTGAGGCAATAAAGTAAAATGAGTCCAGCTCTGCCCTGCACTGGGGGTAATTGGAGGTTTCCCCTTTATTTCAGGGGACAGCTTCAAATTTCCTGCTGAATTTGTCTCTGAACAGCAATAAACAGCCATCCACAGGCCCTGTGTGGCAATCAACATACAAATTTCCCAATTTTTGGCTGCAGAAAGTGCAGTCTTGATTGAATCCTCTTTTACTTAAGGACTGTAGGCCCTGGAGAGCTTTAATAAATTGGAGATTTCTGTACCCTGAATTGCACAGTTCATCCTCCCCTACACTTGTGAGGTCAACCTGGTTTAGACAGGAAATTTTTCACCAAGTTCCTCTTTGCTCTGGACTGAAAAGAGTTCCTCAAGCCACAGTTTGGAGTGTGGTGTTACAACCTGGGTGTGCACATGGAAAAACTTGAGGCTGCACATTCATTGCATCTCAAACTGGACCTCGAGACAAGTCAAGAAATCAAAATTTTTCATATCTAGAAAATGAGAAGAGCAAGAACAAGATATTTAGAAGCATGATGAGAATTCCCTTTGTTATATAGACTAAAATATATAAATATAAATATA
>VWYP01030625.1:17602-27614 GCA_013400435.1 Pycnonotus jocosus | reverse complement strand
AAATAAAATAAAATATAAAATATTATTTCAATAATCCATTATCTACAATTTATTATTAACAATTAATAATTGAACATCATTATAATAAATAATATATTATATAATGTATTATATTATCTATGATATATGGTATAATAATATAATAAACTATAATATAATATAACATAATATTATATATATTACATTATTGTTAATAATGTGATTTCTTTCTTTCTTTCCTTCTTTCCTTCTTTCTTTCTTTCTCATTACACATATATGGTAAAGGTACATTAAAAAGTAAACAACTATCTTTCCTTTCAAATTGACCCATTCCCAGGCTAAATGGGAAACGTGTATGGCCAGCTAGCAATCAAGAATAATTACATTTAAACTAATCATAAATTGAAGGTTCTTTATGAAGAATTCTTGTACTTCACCAGTTCTTGTCTGTTTGAAAACAAAAGCAGACACAAAAAAACTACAGTCACAAAACCCAAAGATGACCATGAAATATTTATTAATGACTGATCAGCAAAATATAAATAGTCCACAGACTTTTATACAGAAACCTTCATAGACTGTAGGTACTCACTCTCAAGCATTATTGGGTTATTCTGGCCCAGAAGACACCAGATGTTTCCATCAAAAAGAGAAAAAAAGACCATTGCATGAGCTAGAAAGAAGAATACATTCGTCAAATATAGGGTTGAGTTACAGGAATTTTTACAGGAAATACAGGCATCAAGGAGTCTTTAAGGTCTGTAAAATTTCTCATAAACAACACAGCAAATCCCCTGATCTATGGTGATTGCATGTAAAAAGAAATGAGAGTTAAATTAGCTGGTCTTCATTTTTTCCCACTGTCACTGAAGAGCAATATTTTACTTTCTCTGCAGACAACAGTAGGGCTGATGCATCTTCACTTATTGAGAATTTTTTTTTTTTTTCAGCTCAGTTCTGAAAGTTTGTTGACCTTCTTTCTTATCTAACATGGCAGAAGCTGCTGACCAGGACTGCTGCAGCTGATTTCCCAAACTAGGTGTGTTATCTCCTTTGATCTTTTTGTATATAGCCAGTCAGATAATTGATCTTTTGGGTTTGATAAGCTGAAGAAGACTAACAATGAAACACAGACCAGAAAAAATATTTTGCAGTAACATGAAATATTTATTTGAAACACAGCAGTTTGTGTTTACTTTTCAAGACTTTAGTTTTCTAAACCAATTTAAATGCAAGTTGCTTCTTATAGTCAGAGAATGAAAATATAGATAAATGTATACAGAGAATAAGTGTTTAATCAAAACTGCCTTGATGTTGCAAAGTTATTATTTCTAAAGCTGTACATTTATTTCAGTTGTTATTTGATCAACACTGTGACACTGTCTGATTTTTTGAATGATGAATTAAGGGTTTCTGGGGAGCCCGAGTTTTTAGTATTGGAGTTGGTCTCTCTTCTCACTAATTTACAATTAGAGGCTGAGACAGTCTCCCGGAGAGTGAAAAGTGAATTTGATGTTGAGAGTTCTTTATCACCTCTGCCTGAATAAGGGTGAACCTGCAGCCAGTCTGAACAAAGGGATCTTCACCCTCCGTGTTAATGGGCTGAGGAATTCCTCATGTGCACTTAGCTTGGAAATAAAAGTGAAGCCCTTGAGGACACACCTCGTGGCTACACCTGAGGCATATGTCTAATTTTCTCCTTATTATGTTGTTTTCATGCTATTAACTGATCCACTCCAAGAAGTCAGAGAAAACTTGGCCTCACGCCCTGAATTCTTGTCAGCAGACTTTGAAGCTTTTGTGTTTTATCTGGCAAACCTAAATCTTTATTGATTTTCTTATTTAATCACATTTCCCAGAGAAAGCACGGGGAATAAGCCACTAGACTAGGGCTTTAGAAATTTCAGCTAAAGCCTTTTTTTCACCAGTTTTTCTCTAAGTCATTTAGGTTTTAGTACCTCAGTTACTCCAATGGAATTGAATAACACTTCACAGTTTTACAGGATGTTTGTAAGGGTAATTTCATTAAAGATTTAAAAACTGATGCTACAGTAAAAAGCCATCTGACTACAATTTCGTGCCATGGAAAATTGGTGGGGAAAAGAACATTTTTTTTTACCATACTGATATCAGAATCCCTCGTTAACTTACCTGAAATAAAACTCATCCAGACAAAGGCAGTGCGGACTCTGCTTGATTAAGTTCCTGCATTACTCTGCAAAGAAAATTTGACATTTTTGTGATGTTTGAACAAAGTTCTTGAAGATGGGAGGATTCACTCCCTGTTGAATATGGTGGCTTTATAAACAGGAAATTTAAGAATAGCATTTATGGTCAGGAAGGCTTTTCACTTGAGATGAGCTTTCTTTGGCTTATTGACACCTTTTCTACCTTGCCTTATTTTCTTAGTCTTTTCTTCTTTTTAGGGTGTCCTTTGAACGTGGAAACGAGGCAGCATAAAATGGTTTAAATCTGTTTAAATCTGTTAATTTGGGTTTTGTGATAATTCCTGTGTTCCAGACATATCCCATTCTTTGGACTAGGCAATGATTTAGTGAAAGAAAAACCTAAACTGAGCATGTAAATCATGCGCTTTTAGCTTTCTGTGGGGTGACTATACCTCTTACTTCTAGAGCCAGAGGGCCACGTTCAATAGACTTATAACTCCAACCAAGACCTTAGAGCACATGTAATTACCACTTGTATCATAATTTATGAACCTGCTGGAATTTATAATCATCTTAAGACACTGTTTTCTTGCTTTTATTTTTAATTAAGCTGGCCTCTGCATAACTTTTTTTTATTATTATTTTTAAATTTTACCCATAAAAATCTACAAGACATGCCAGACACAAAATAAATAAATGCAATATAGAGGGAAAAGTACATATGCTGCCTTTGGCAAGAGGAGTGTTAAAAACTAAAGTGCCCCTGTTATAATTGTAGTCATTAAGACATGACAAATGCCCGAACATTATGCAATCAACTTGAAACAAAGTAAAATATTAAATAAACTTAAAACAAGAGGGAAAAAAAAAAAAAAAAGAAAAGCAACATATAGAAGAGGTTGCTCAGAGTTCCATCCAGCCTGACCTTGAATATAATTTTAAATATGTTGACAGCAAGCCAGAGTATTTGATATTCCTTAAAGCTCTGAGGCATATTTAGGTGTAGCCATCAGATGTCTGGGAGCTCACTCTTGTTCTCTGTACATCTGTTTTTCACACAAAAAGCAGCACACACCTTTCTTCCTAAGTGAAACAGGAGAAAACTGTATTGTTAGCAGAAATTTGGGCTGCAAGGACACCGCAAACAAGCAAGTGATACTTGTAAGCATTTTGGCATGGAATAAATGAATAATAGATAACAAGGTAGTTCCTTATGGAAACCACCTGTTTCTACCTTGCTTGATCTCAAGTATGGAAATTTAAGATAAATTCGTATCTCCCAAGACCACCTTTCTGTAGAGATCAATGTTTTCCAATTACAAAGGGGTTGTTAACACCACAATTTACTGTAATTGAAGTATCTGGTGTTTGTTTCTCAGTAAGGATCACTCAGAACTCACAAAAAATTATGAAAAGGGTGTCACATCTTCCTTACTTTTAAATTTCTACTCTTGATGCTATTAATCAATTATCCCTTAGTGAGTGTAAATTCATGCCTTAAATGCTAAAAGGAAATTCTACACTACACAGGTTTATTCCATAAGAACTTAGTTCTTTTTTTATGTGTGAGTAGGGAAAAAAAAAAGATAATATTATTTACATTTTATAAATATGATATCGTGCTCCAGTGGTATTTAATTTTATTTGTTTTTCAAGCAAATGATGTCATTCTACCTGAACTATTTGTGTCCTTATTGATCATTTGATCAGGGGAGATGTACATTAAAGATGAATGCTGGGAGAAAGAAAAACGATTCATCCTGGGTGGCTTGGCTGAGTAAATTTTAGAAAAGTTCCAAACAACATGAATAATGTATTGGAATTCCCTTAAAATAACATAAATGTGAAGTCTGCAAAGAGAGCCCAAGGCAAGCTGTTGCAGGGTGGTCACAGCAGGTCCATGTGTTCTCTCTCCAGTGAAAGTTGCATTGCCCACAAAGGTTCAGATATTAAAAATTTTCACTGTGATCCTCACGTGTTCCTCATTTCTGACATGAAACAGCTGTTTAAATAGTGGAGGGAGCTGTGTGATAAAACTCTGGAGTGTTCAAGCCTGGTGCTTTCTCCAGGCTCTGTTCTGGAGCTCGAGCATTGCCGCTGCTCCTTCCATTTAGGAATTTCATTTTTATCGGAGTGAAATGGGAGCCGCGCTTGGGTGCACAAAGGGAAGTTACTGTGGCAAATGTTATCAGCTGCTATTGGCAATTAGCTTACAGAGGATTATTGGGGGTTTAAAACGCTTAGCTAGAAAGGTGATATATTGTGTGCTAATGAAAGGGAAAATTTTAACGAATGTAGGTCATCTTTGAGCAAAATTAGCATTCAACAGAAGTTGCCTGTTATGTCTCAACTTCAGGAAGCCGAGCCTATAGAGTTTAAACCATGGTAGGATGCTGCCCTCTTCTGCCGATTCTAAACTCAGTTTTTCCTTTACAGCTTCTGCAGTGCTTCTGAGCAATTTTTGTTCTCTGACAGGCACTCTAGTAGTTCTTTAAAACAGAAAATAAGTGAAGTTTGCAAGCTCACTCAAACTCATATAGTTAATGCTGACAATGCATGAAAGAAAAACACATAGGATATTTTAGAAAGCTTCCCAGGTGTTTGATGTATTATTTTAATGATTATTAAATTCCTGCTTACCAACTATTTTCTCTCTTATAAATGGAATATGGGAACTAAATTATAAAGCTGGACTCTGAGCTGTGTAAGGACACTTTTCAGTTTATCAGGTGATGAATTTATTACCCATGGACTGTTTTGTCCTCTTGGCAAACCTGTCTCTTGTGGAGCAGCACAGATCTGCAAACAGCAGCTAAAATGGAGCAGGTTTGTGCTGTGAGTTGCATCTTCTCCGGGTAGAGACAGATCTTGCATCCATGGCATTCACAGCGAGCTCCAAGGATCCTGGTTCAGATTTGTTTCATTTAGGGAAGAGAGAGCTACTTTCGTTTTCATAGGGGAAATAATGGATTTGTGACTTAACACTGCCCTTTAGCAGGGTTGATCCTGAATAGAAATATGCTCGTGCATTTAGTTCCTCTCTTGTGATCAGACATGGAAAATTACTGGAAAGAAGGCAAGGGAAGTGATGAAATAAATTCATTTTTTACTTTCTCCCTGCATTGCAAATGTAGCTATTTGAATCTCTTAGCACTTGTGCCATTCAGCTATAGCTCTAATAAGGATTTCTGTGATGTGGGAGACATGGAATTGTAGGGCTTCATGAAGGTGTGTTTTCAGGCACTCCAGTTATCAGAAACACCTTTATTTTAAGAAGGAAACCTTTTAACAACAAATTTCAGAATAGAAACCTGGCCTTGGTGAAGACGGTTTCACTGTCTGCCTTCAGAGACCCTTCACATTGCAAAGATAAGAATGCTTTCCCAGGAAAAGGAATCTGCTTTTATTACATTCTTTGCTGTTTGTTGTCAAGCTGCACTGTTTTCATCCTTTTTGTGTATCTAACTAAGCTTGAGTGGAAAGAGTCACACAGAAAATGGTCAAACAATGTTCAAATCCATCTTTGAATACAGCACCAGCTTTCCTCTGCAGTACCTCTGCAGAAGGGTTGTGATGGGCAATCTGGTCAGTGTGGCTTTTGGAAGCAGAACCCTTCCACAAATTCTGTGACAATTCTCTCAATATCTCAGGATATTGAGAGAGATGGGACCACTGTGAGTTGTCTTCAAGCATTATTTGTTGCCCCAGTCTCATGAATGGTGAGAATGTCGCCATATAAGTCAGAAATCTGTGGTCAGTGGTCCTCAGTGGTTGCAAGACCACAGGTTATAAGGCCTTTTAAAGGTTTATTGGCCAATAAACAACTGCTGTGCAGATTGTTTCTACTTTTACACCAATTCCTAATTAAATTGTATCACACCTCTTGCTGCAATGGTGGCTCCTTCTTAGTCAATCCTATAATAACACAAAATCCTACAGAGCTACACCTTAAAACTTTTTACTACCTGTGTAACTACGTCTATATCTGAACTTTAAAACACTCCACTACAAAGCTTAATATATTTCTATCTAAACTACAAGCCTGCATTCTTGCTCATGGTCTTTAAGTTTGGAAGTGTTTTCCAAGGTCTCAGGTCGAACCCTGTATTCATTTCTGTGTTTGGGCCTTCACGCACAAGGTTTTGAGAATTTTCTCTGCCTGGAATTCCCACAGTTCTCCAAGGAATCATCAGGCATGAAAAATATCCATGTGACAGGGTAGCAATGGGAGAAGGCCCTAAAGGAACAGGTTTTAATTGTGATTGCCATGGAATGGAGCTGGCTGGAGATGACCTTGTGGTTCAGGGTAATGCTGCCTGGTACAGATTTATCACATGGCATTCCCAGGGTGTTGATTCTTCAGCCTGGAGAAATCCACAGGAAGTGTAACATTTATGGCTTGATTGAAATTTAGTTAAAAAAAGCTGTCTTCAGTGACTCTTCCTGTGATAGCACTGCTTCTCTGACTGCAGTTAGAATACCCATATCAGTTTTCAACACTGCTTAAAAGCTGATACACCCTCAATTTTACATCAAGTTGCCCCTTCCAGAGTAACAAAACTGTTTTGGCAGCACTGAGTTACAAGTATGGTAGAACAGGGAAAGGACAAGAGCTCACAACAATTAAATTCTTGTGGGGAAGAATGAAAATGCTTCTCAACTCATTTGCTCAGTACTGAGGTGTTGTCTTTTCATATCTATGACTTAATGAGCTGCTACCTTGAAAATTTGGATGGTGTGTTTGAATTCCAATAGATGGGGTTTAAGTGGTCAATTTAAAATCAACTTGGTTGGATTTAAGCATGATTTTGAATTGTGAATTCCTACAGAGGAATGTAATGGAATTGACAGAATAGTCCTTGTTTATCAGGATGGAAACAAAGCCCTGACTTTTGGAGAGCTGTAAGTTAAAATTGAAACACTCCTTGATACAAAAGCTGAAATAACAAGCAGCTTGCTTATAGGATTAGGTAGGTACTCAACAATTGCTCAGTGGAAAATTACTGAACTAAAACATGAAGTGGAATGGGATGCAGCACAGAGCAACAGACCACTAATGAACTCAAAAATAGGAAGTTATTTTTGTTGGTAACTCCAGGATATCAGGTATTTAGTTATGTCCAGAGCAGGTAAGAGAGCTTCCATCACACATGCAATAAATAGGCAGGTGTTTCTTAGCTTGCTGCTGGCTCTGAATCCCTTTTAATTCTATTCTCTGCTCCCCTGTAAGGGAGCACAGAGAATACTAAACTCAGTAGGAACATTTAACTTTGGTTCTCTGTGTACAATGACAAAAATCTCAGAACTTATTTCCTGCAGGAGTTAGTTCTGATTATCTATTAGCAGGCAACCACATTTCACTCAAACCAAGATTTTTATCAACTCGTTTCAGCCCTGATGACTACCCTACATTCAGACCAGGTATCAGAAAGGATTCTGTCTTCATGTGATGTAAATATTTTTATTTATTTATAAAGAAGCAGTTATGGCAAAGAGGAAAAAAACTCTCAGTTTTTGTTGTCTGGCAGAGGCACCTCAGGCAGGCAGGAGAAATTCGTGCAGAACTGACTCAGAACTACCTTAGCTCTCAGCTGAGCCCTTCCCTTCTCAGGTGGCAGCCAGGGATGTCCAGAATTGTCACTGGTGGGGAGCTGTCCTGTCCCTGCTGGGTGGGCAGCAGTTAATAACACTTCTCCCTTAGCTACTGCCTAAAGCCCATGTATGCTTTAAAATGGTGGATAAATCTGAAGTAATTTTAGATAACTGTGCTGGAAATCTAGGGTGTAATTCTGCTTCATCTTATAATCAGCACTAGAAATTGGACATGGTTCTGGCTTCAGGACTGATGGAAAGATCCATTTCAACCAGCTCTTTACCTGCCAGTGAGCCCTTTACCTGGTGACTTTTTGGGTTCTGGAATTGAATTCAGGGGTGTAATGTTCCAGCACAGGAAATCACCAGTATTGTGAATGATGATGTTGTTATTGAGTGTCTGTTGGGACAGGGTTGTCTTTCCCAAGGCCTCCAAGGGAAGTGAAGAAAATATTTCAATGCATTTTGTGCCTGTGGCTACTTTATATTTCAAATACTCAGGACACCACCACAGAGAACACAGAGGCAAAAAGCTGAGCTAATGATCTGCAGAGAATGTGCACCCTCAGATACACCAGTGACAGCAAAACGAGGCTGATATTTCTGATTAATGAAAATACAAGAGTTTTAATAACCACATTGAGGCTTAATATCTCTGGGGTTTTATCAGATCTAGTGTATTTTTCATGGCTGCTTCTTTGTTATTGTTGCTAAGGTCAAATGCATCACTGTATAATTACCATGCAAAGTTGAAAAATTGCTCACATTGGTAAAACTTAAGATAAAGTATTTGCAAATAAGACTGTTTATTTTGTTCAAAGTAAATGTAAAGTCTTATCTATCCCAACATCAGTTCCTTGAATTTATTACTGTGGAACAGAGAAATATATGTGGAAATGATGCTCTAAGAGCAGAGCAAATATGTGCATTTTCCTTCCATTAGGAGACTCGGGCAATTGATTTGTCATTTAATCTTAATTTTAGGCCTGTTAGTGTGAAGTACATAATTTCATACTTAGTGAGTCACAAAGGCCCCAAACTTTCAATGCTGCCCTGAGAGTGCAGGTTCCTTCTCTCTGTTGGTGAAAAAACTGAATGTTGGAACCCTGGGCACTGAGAATTTCAGGCTTTCTGTGCTGACAGGCACTGATCCCCAAGCAAACGCTGCATTTGACCTGAGGCCATGGAGAAGGCTTCCAAAATTGAATGATGGAACTGGGATTATGGGTGTGTAGTTTGAATAGAAGTGTGTGATATCACAGGGTGGAAAACTTAGAGTTTAAGGTTTCCAAATACAGTAATATATATAAAGCAAGATGGAGGTTTTAGGGCAGAGGCTGAGCCCTTCTTTTTCACCTTTCTCTTCATGGTTTGGGTGGGGTTTTGTATTTGGGTAGAAAAATTCACATTGCAGGCCATGGGTGGTTATTGGGTTAAAAGTAAAAATAATTTAGGTGTCATATTGTGATTGGACAGTTTGTCCTTAAAAGGCCTTGTAGAGAGAGATAAGGGCTCCATTTTTAGTTTATTAGCTACAAGTGGTGTAGAACTCATGGTTTGTGAGACTGTAACATAGATAAGAATTAATAAATATCTGAGTCCAAACAAGAAACCTGGTCTGGCACATTTAATCCTGACTCTGGCAAAAAAGAAGATAAAACACAAAGCAGTGGTGCTCCATGTGAGGATCAAACTCATGACCTTCAATAAACAGGTTTGATCCAGTGCTCCTGCACTCCTGGTGAGCTCCAGAAGAGCTGCAAACATCACATCTCCTGATGAATCAAATCATAAATACTTGAATTATAAATATATTTTACATTGTGATGTTGGGAGACTTGAGTTTGGTTGGGACTTTGTTTTAAAGTGAGCTGAAAGATGCCAGAGAATAGAGAGAAAAAAAACCCCTCAAAATTTATGATGGCACAGAAAGTTTCTGCTACCTTCCTTAGACCAGAAAAGTGCCAAGTTTAGTGTTACCCTTTTGGCAGCATTTTCAATTCCAAAAAACTGGGAAACAATAATTTCATTTTAGTGTTTAATCCATTGTAATGAAGTAATCACAAAACACATAGCTAGAGCATAACCCTGAACATAAGATACAAACTTTTGGTAATTAAGATACTTGAAAATTCTGACAGTCAGGCACTACAATTGGAAAGAAATATCAGCAAGGGAAGCTACACTGGGCCTAAGAAATTCTTATATGATGCAGGGAAAAAATTTCCAACCCCAAATTACAATTAACTTTTTTTGGAAAAAAAAAAAAAAAA
>VWYP01030623.1:0-18671 GCA_013400435.1 Pycnonotus jocosus | reverse complement strand
CTAAGATCCAAATATCCCAATGAACCAGACTTGCTGAGAGTAAAATAAGATGACCTACTCAAGAGCAGATCTGGGAAAGTCTCCAGGGGATCTTATCAGTTTGATTAATATCTGATGAGAGAATGTAAAGGGAGACAGACTCACTGGTATCCAGGGACAGAAGAAAAGGCACTGAGCAAAAACTAAAATAAAGAAAATTTTATTTAAACCTAAGAAAAAACTTTCTATCTGAGGGTAGTCAAACATTAGAACAAGTTGTCCAGAGAGATTGTGGAATCTCCAGTCTTGAAGAAACTCAGAATCCAACTGGAAACAGCCCTGAACAACCTGGTCTAGTTGAGCTTGCTTTGATCAAGTGGTCGTCTTCAAGAAGCATTTAAATTGACCCAAGTGACAAACTGCTTCATCTTTCTTTCAAAACATTTTATAAACATCACATTCACAGAATTTCCTCTTCCTCATGCTCCTCAAATCATGTTTTACCTGCATTCCAAGTGTGGATAAAATAAATTATTGACTTCTATCCTAGAATATTAATGATACACCATGCAAGTAAGCAATTTTCCTAGGAACCCAAAGATACTACATCCATGAAATGCAACATATGTGTAATCTAAATTTGGTTGTTTTATTGAGCTTGCTGGAAGTTTGAGAGAAGTTTGTCTATTCATTTATTTCCCTTTCCAAAATGACATGTAACTTTTTAAGGTTTATATTTTACAGGTATTCTGACACAACTTTTGATACCAAATGACATCTCTGTGCGACACTTTAACTTTTGTCATCAAATGTAATAGTCACTCACTTGCCAAATACAATCTTTCGTGTCTTCTGCAGGGATTGGAATCACAAGTAGATTTTGTAGAATAAAAGCAGCCTGAAAGAAAATAAAGCATCAATATTGCCATCTAGCCATCACAGTTCAAAAAACTCACATCACATTGAATAATACAGTCTACATACTATTCCACTGCTTTAGATATATGCTGAAATACACAGAAACTCTCATGTTCATGTTGGGAAAAAATAATTAGAAGGATATAACTTCAAAGCCCTCAAACTTCACTTACAAGAGATATCATTAGAGCATGGCACAAGAGCAGGCTGGTATAAAAAAAAGACAAGGAAAGGACAGGATAGAAATCACAAGGGAACAAATCTATTTGTTGGTAAAATACTTTCATCACCGTTTCAGTACAGTCAATCCTACACAATAAGCATTCCAAGTACAGGAAGTACTAGGTGAAAAATTCCTGAACAGAAAAACCTCGATAACTCTTTATGACCACTCACTCTATTGTTCTTATTTTTGGGGGTTTTAACTATTATAAAATAACTGGAACAATGTGGTGAACACATTGGACAGAGACATATTTTCAAATATTTTCCTTTATAAATACATGGCATGTTTATTTTTCTAAATTATATTACACACACTTCACATATCTGTACATGGATTGAAATTCCCTTTTTAATATTTTATCAATCTTTTGTCAAGGACATGAATCTTAAGAGACTATAATTAAGAGACAGTAATTTGGAGTTAAATAAAATAATGAAGACCACATTATCAAAGGCATTTTGAGATATAATTTCAAATATTACTTTGGAAAATAAAATTAGTTAAGCAGTAGAGCTGAGAGAAAACTAAGTCACCAAGTGTCGATTTTTATTTCTTATAGATTGGAACAAAAGGAACACCTTACAACTAGAGCTGTAAAAAATTGCAAATAAAGTGTATAGAGCTTAAATTCATCAATATATAATTCTATGTGTTGTTCTACCACAGCACAGACTTCCACTTCTCACCAGTAAACCTTAGTGCATAGACAAATTAGATTACTTCATGTCTGCAATGAACAGACATTTACTGCAGATCAGGTGATGAGCTAGTACCAAAGCATTCATAAATGTTACAAAGCAGTGATTAAAATCAGGCTAATTAGTTATGCTTTAGCAACCTATTTATCTAACTGAGTAAGCCTTACGAGTTTTTATTAATTCACTCGTACTGTTTATATCATTTCTGTTGTGAAATAAGTAATCTGTATTTGTTCCTTCTTACGCATTTCCCAATTAAGCAGCCAACCATTTACATTAATCAGGTAGCGTTTAACTTACAAAGCAGCAGGTTTTGTGCAGTATCAGATAATAGATATATACAATCAAAAGTACAAAACTTTTTTTCTCCATAATCAAAAAGAACTTGTCAATCTACAACAGCAGAAGGACACAAACATACCTCCCTGCGTACCATGCTGCATTCAGATTGATCCAGAAGGATGTTTATCACTGTTCCCCACAGGCCTCCTGAAATATTCTGGCAGCTTTCTGCTAAAGCAATACATCCTATTTCAAGAGATGTAAGAGCTGATCCTATTCCAAGGGCTGTAAATCTGACCTAGTACACATAAGCACAACAGAAAGTGATATTTCTTACAGTAATTAGCAATAAATTTTTTTTTATTATTATTAAGTTGTATCTACTGAATCTGGAGCTTAAGGGAATGATTTCAAAAGCAACAACACATTTTCCTATATTTCTCTTGCTCTCTACTCATAATCATAACTAAGTGAAAAAACATTATTTTTAAGTATTCAAAAATAAGCAAGATAGTCTTTAACATTCTTCATATTTTACCACTTGAAAATAGGTCTATTTAGCAAACTCATATATTTTAACAGATTTGCATTAAATACATTTGCTCTGAATTTTTAGTTCATGTGAATGTTTCTGCTTTGCAGCTAAGTTACAACAATGGCAAGGAAAACTGCCTATGAATCATGATAGTGAGTGACTAATGAAAGCATAGAAGAGAAGATATAAGAAGGATTTCTTAGATGATGTTTATATGGAAACATTCTCCCTACTGTATCATTACTGCTATTTAGGATATAGTCAGTAACATTTTAAATAATTGGAAACATCAGTTTTACTATTAAAGACATTAATGAATCAAAAATTTTCAAAAGCTTAAGGGTCAAAATAAGATATGAAGTTAATATCACAGTAACAAACCTCAGGATCTCTATCTACCCATAAAGGAACCAGCCATGCCAGACCTAGATGGGACAGAACTTGTTCTTCACTATTATCATACGGCAAAGACCAAAGAGATATCCAGTCCTGCTGACCAAACAGAACACAAATTAAGAAATTTTTATAAATCCATGCCAGTGTATTAACAGTGCAAGCTACCAACTACTACTAAAACACTTTTGTATAATACTAATTGCACAGAGAAAGGATAATTTTGTATTTCTCTTTCTGTAAGGATTTGACACTAAATCACACAATCGTAAACAACAGATGGGTTTTAAAATTTCTTTGAGACTAAAAATTACTAGCACAGTCTAAACAGTTACACTGTCATGAACACAAACTATGACTTAGAAACACAAGAAAATAAAGCTTATCATTATGCTACTATATATATTACTGTATAACAATGGTACTAAAAGAATCAATTCGAGTCCACACTATCCACACACTTATGATCTAAGTCTTTGAAGGCTGCTGTCTCCCTGCAGTGTACTTAAAACTCTGTCTCCTCCCAATTTTAATAAACCCTTGGAAAAGGAGTAGAGAATTGAAGAAAAAGACACCTGGAATTTGGAGAAGTAGGTATACTGCAATTTCTAGTTACATGCATGCTTGATCATAAAAGGTTTTCATTTGTGGCTATCACAATATTAGTAAGACTGGATTTTAATTCTCTAAAATAATACTTAATTGTTGAATTTGCTTCAGCTGCTTCAGGATAAAGGTTATTTTTACTAAACTGTCAGAAATCTAGCTTTCAAACCCATACATGAATACAAAGCACAATATGAATTTTGCTAGTACGTAATGATAGCTCCTTTTATCTGGCAATCCTTTCACCGTGTATGTACATATTCTTTCATATATATATACACAACTGTGAAAGCCCTACATACATGCATGTTTCACCATAGATTAGAAAGCCTGTTGTCTGTGAGCCTGAAGAAATAATTATGTTATAAATTCTTAAATTTATTCCTCCTATAGAAAATCCTGATTCTTCAATTTTTTATAAAAAGGAAATGATAGTGATTCTGAAGGAAGGCCTTTCAAAATCCACAGAATTACTTACAAAACAATTTCAGTATGGCTAGAACTAATTCTTTGTCTTTTTTGTATACTATAAGCTATCTTGTACATTTAGCTAAGATTAAAGACCAAGTGAGATGAGTGGTGGGGGGGGGTTGCCTTTTGTGCTTCCAATTGGAGGGGAAGGAAAAGTAAGCAGAGGTGTAGTTTTAGCAGGACTACTGAGTTGGAGAGTACCATCCCTAAACCACTATAGAAAGTTATCATTGAACTTGAGCAGTAAAAATCTCTCTGCACAGCCCTCAGCAGTGATGAGACGAGGACAACTGGAATGCACTCACCATATCCTTGGCTTGAGCCATCATCTCGTGAGACAAGTGAAGCAAGCAAAGGACTGTGCTTTTTGTCACTCCTTTTCCCATGAAGGACATGGCATTTCCCCCCCATTCAACATAAAATGATGAGATGACCTAAGAGTGGGAGTACAAGTTCATAACAGCTTCATTGCAAACAGTACAGAGTACAAACCTACACACTAAACTGTAATTTAAACTCATGAAAATGTGATAGATTTCTAGCTGCATTGTAAGAATTTCTTTATTTCTGAGCCATTTGGTCATGTGATGGTTTCCTATACATTTAAACTTCTGAACATCTGTGGTTTTTGGTTTTTATTAAAATGAAGAATACAGTCAAGCTTAATAGCAAGCTCTAAGTTGAATAGAAACCTGTAAGTTTCTTGTCATAAACCCAAAAGTTCATTTATTGTACTCAGGGTTCCTTTTGCTATGTCTGGAATTAAAACTAAAATTTCTTTTCAAAATTCAGTGTTCAAGAGAAAGTGTTATTTATATATTTTATCGTGATTTGAATAAATTTTTCAGCTTTCTATATCAAATACTAATAAACCGACATAAAGGTCATTGGACCATAAAATAAACTGTCTGACCAAATATGTAACCACGCATATTAAAAGCCATGCTGCTTTTAACAGAACATGCCCCAAAATACTTTTAAAAAAATAATAACCTTAGAAGATAAACTTCTAGATTTATTTTTCCCCACAAAACATGGTGATTTAAACCCCTGCATTTTTGCTGTTGATCTTTCTTTCAGTGTCCCAGCCTACACAAGTTTTTTTATACCCACTTCCTCCATTCATCTCTGAAAGAAACCTACATTTATATTTAGGCCAAATAAAACTACCTAACTCTTTTGAACAAGAGCTTATGAATCACAAGTTGATTTCATGCCATAATATTTATTTTTTTCCAGTAAAAATCTTACTTGTGCATGACAACATCTATAACCTTGGTGCCATTTTTAATCTAGACTTCAAGTCACAGAGCTCATCTAATCAAACAGGTCTAAAACATTTATTTCTTTCTACTCAAAACATCTTAGCAAGTTAGGACACCTAAAACACTCTATTTTTTTCTCATCAGATATATTGGTATTTGAAACTAAAAACTTCTAAATGTACATTACTGAATATGTGTTAAACAAACAGACAGTCAAAGAATTATGCTTTTCCTTTTAAGAAGACTAGGGTTTTCAAAAGATATAATTTTAGGAGCAAAACCTGGTTGTCTACCACACCTATGGAACTTGGCAAACAAATAAGAACACTGAAAATCAGAATAAAGTTTTGTCTTTCCAACAACTGCAGCATCTTGAATTACCTCTTTTCTGTTTTCTCTCTGTTAACAACCTGCCTAACAAACTACCCTTCTCCCAGACCACATTTAATATGTGGATTTTGCCTGGGGGAAGTTATCTTGAATTTTTCCCATTGGAGTTTTATTTATTAAAAAGATCACATATATTTTTTATCTTGCTTAAAACTACAGTTACTTTGTATTACCTCTTAAATCAACGATGAAAGCACATGCAATACAACCAATCTCCACAACTACAGACACACATCACTCAATCTAATCTCCATATCATTCTCATTTACTTAGCAGGTAAAAGAATCTTTCCCACACCTATTGCTAGTGATGACGCTCACTAAAAGTCCATCGTAAAAAGCACAGTGTCATTAGTTACACAGTTCTTTACCAGCATTCAAACCAAAAGCTAAGTAAGAACACAAGCTACTCACCTCAAGAAGACCTGTCAAATATTTTTTACAAATTGTGACAGGTTCAACTGCAGCAGAATAGGTACTCCAGCCTGGAAGTGCAGTCACATGAACCATTCCTTGTAATGTTCTCTCCAGTGAAGGAAGTCCATAAAAATGTGGTGCATCTGTCACCCTTAAGCACTGAAGCAGCTTCAGAGCCAGCTCTGTTCTGAATGAGCCAGCAAGTTCCAAGCCCTCTCTGGTTTAATTGTAAAAAAAAAAAAAAGATGAGCCATCAATACAAAGCTGTTACAAAGAATCATTTTGAAAAAAGCCAATGCTTCATTTTTCTTACTGTTAGTCTGTGAGGCTCAACATCTCAATTACTTAATTATGCCTTATGCAAAGAGTAACATGAAATTAACATTTCTAGCTTTATCCATGTTCTGAAAACACAATACTGCATCTGATTACAACAAAGTTGCTTAACAAAGAAAAGACAAATGAGATACAACTCATTATTAAGAAGCATGCTAAATAAAGAGCAAGAGATTGAGGACAATGGATGACACAATGAGAAGAGCTGCAAAGCTCAGTAGTTCCACATTCACACAGCATCTAGAATATTCTAAGTTGGAAGAGACCAACAAGGATTATCAAGTTTAACTCTTAAATGCATGGCCTGCTACACTAATGTTTCTTCTAGTTCAAGAGGCAAGTTTAAAATTATTTTCTGCAAAAAACAATATATCTAGAATTAAGTAGATAAATACAGGAGCGTGAGATACATAACTAGCAGGGATCTCTATAATATGCCCCTTTTCCCACTGGAAATAATGAAAAAGGTAACATTTTGAAAATATTTTCACAGTTATATTGTGACACTAAATAATCAAATATTATCTTAAACCGCAATTTTAGTAGCACTTAGGATACAGTTGGATGGAGAGATTTAGTGTGGAAAAGATTTTATGAGAAACTTGAAGAAAAAATAATGTAAATTAATTTCTGTGTTTGCTCAATTGGAAGAAAAAGGTTGGAGCTTCATGCTAAAAGTAGCTATCCCAAATAGGCTAAAAAAGAGTTAAATGAAAATAAATATTTATTGCTACTTCAAATATTTCAGTGTTTTACTTTGCTATAAATACATGCTACAAAATCAATGAAGTTACCATTTGCTCATGCAAATTTGCAGCAGTGAAAAAGAAATAGCCCATCTTCTCCACTCAATCAATTTAATTATCCATTTTCTAAGTGACCACTAGCACATTCTCTTTCAACTTTCCTGGTTAATTTCCTAATTTTACTGTGAACAGGAATATCTAATGTTGATTTTCATTTCAAGAGTGTACATTCAATTTCCACAGTTCACACTAATTGAGCCATGATGTAATGATATTCAAACTGTGACCAAAATTCAGCAGCCATAGGTGTTATGATGCCCAGTCAGAATGACAGAGGCAGGTGCATTTGCACTGTACCTGTCAGTCACTGACATGGAACAAACCAACAACAGGTTAAAAAGACCAATGAGTTCTTTATCCAGTCGTTGCCTGACAGCAGCCTGTGTTTCATCCATTTCATCCTGCACTTGGGATTCTGGTCGCACCAGAAGGCCCATAAGGGATTTTGGCTGCTAAAAGAACAGAATAAAAATACAGTCACATAATGCATTGTTTAAATCCTCTTTTAATACCTTCATTAAAGCCATTTTTCTGTTGAAAACTTGCAAATCACACACATGATAAATCAGAAATTCCATGATTACTTAACTAAGAAGTAACTGCAAAATGCCATAAAAGAATCTACTATTAAGGCCTTCAAAATATCCTGGCACTAAGAAGACAGTGTATTTTGAAGCATGAAAGAAAACTTGAAGTAATACAGCAATAACCTGCAATAAAAAATAGATCACAAAAACCCAGAAAACACATAGGAACAAAATTAGTTCAGGATGCATTTTGGACACCTCAGTTGCTTGAAAGATTTCACATCCAATGACTTTAAGGTTTAATATTCATGTATTGAATGGACCATAAAAATTAAAATAAAAAATTAAAATTTAAAAAAATTTATAGGCTTCCCAGGTAGCGATATAAATTGAAGTACCTGTAGTCTATAAGTAATTGAAATTAAGTCTACTAGCATTTTTCCCTAAATTCTTAGACTATATTTGCAAATGGGAAAATGCAAGTGCATGTAGACTGTATTTACATCCTTTGTAAGACAAAGGATGCTTTTGCACATTATGCAGGCTATATATTTGTATAGCATGTAGCTGAGCACACCTTGATGCAGCTCTGCAGGTATGCACACATGTTTGCAAGTACAGTTATATGGTCAATCAAATCATATAAGTACATACAATAACCCCATTCTTACATTTTTAAGCAATGATTTCAAGAACCACTTTAGATGGTTTGACTCCAGATTTGATTTCTGTTCTCTAAGCAATTTGTTTAAAAATCTTAGGACATCTACCAAAAGCTTTTCGTCCTCCACAGAAGCTGGAAGCACTTGTAGAAACCTGCAACACAAATAAAAGCTTTCATACTTGTAGCACTTTAAAAGAGCATTCAAAATCTCAGGCTAATAGGACTGGAGACACTTGCAAATGTTAAATAATATGGAGTAAATATGTATATTACACATACTTACATAAAGCAAATATAGCATTGTACTAATTTATTATACATATAATATGCTGTTAATATTGTTATGTAAAATAGTTATGCATATTTTAAATATATTTGCATGTGGTAAACATGGAAGTCTCTTTACTAAAATGTAGAGAAATCTGAGCAGGGTCACAGGAAATAAAAAATTAATTATTTATTAAATACTAGTATTTGATATCAGTGGCAAAGCTTAACTATGCATTTCAAACAGCCCTTATTTTAAATATAAAATTTTAAATATTTGACGGTTTTGTGTATGTAAATGGCAAGATCACATAATCTTTGAGATTGGAAGGGACTTGCAGAGGTCACCAGGTCATGCCACCCTGCTTATGAAGGAACACATACAGCTGGTTGCTCAGGACTGTGTCCAGGAAGCTTTTGAGTAACTCCAAGGATAGAGATGCTACAGCCTCTCTGGGAAACCTGTCTGTGTTTGGTCATCTTCACAGTAAAAAGTGTTTCCTGACGTTCACAGGGATCCTCTTGTGTTTCAGTTTGTGGCCATTGCTTCTGGAAAGAGCCTGGCGTCACGTTCTCTTCTGGTATTTGTACACACTGGTAACATCCTCACTCTGAGCCTTCTTTCCTCCACATTTATCAGTCCCAGCTGTCTCATCCTTTACTCAAAGGGAAGATATTCCAGTCTTTCGTCATCTTTGTGGTTCTTCACTGGATTCTCTCCAGTATGTGTGCTCCATATGAATCTCTTTTATACAGGCAAGTCCAAAACTGGACCCAGAGGTCCAGACCAGTGCTGAATAGACAGGAAGGATCACCTGCCTCAGCTTGCTGCCAATACTCCTCCTAAAGCAGCCCAGGATAACATTTCCCTTTCTTACTGCAAGGACAAACTGCTGGTTCATGTTGACCCTGGTGTCCCACCACGACCCCCCAGTCCTTTTCTACAAAGTTGCTTGGTTCACCCCTGAGCCATGGGCTGGCTCCTCCCCAGGTGCAGACTCTGCACTTTCCCTTGTTCAACTGCCTAAGGTTCCTGTCAGCCCAGATATAAATATGTAGATATATAATATATAGATATATAGCTAGATACATAGCTAGATATGTGTGTGTATATATATCAGAATCAGAGATGCATTGACAATCAATTCCCTAAATTTAAAATACAAAAAGTAGAAATGCTACCATTTAATATAACAATGTTTAATGGATTCTCGTAGTCAATATGCTTACCTGTCCATTGCTTTCTGCCAAACAAAGCTTTTCAAAGTGGTTCCACAAGGCCCAGAACTGCATTTTAATGCAAGTCTGTCATTCAGGACATAGAAGCTAAACCTAGTGAGAGCAGTTCTAACATCCTTGTGGGATGCTGCCTGAATGATCAAAGTAAGACAGTCCTGCAGTCCATAGTTTGTGTGAGTAATTTTCAAAGTAAGAATGTCTTCTGAGGAAAGTTTTAGAGAGTCTAAAAATCTGAAAACGCAGAGAGAAAAATTATTAACAGTCAGTATATTTACAAACTGTTTCAGAGTGTTGACTTCTTCCCCTTCCTGTTTAATTGAGAAGATAAAACAGAAATTGACTTAAAGCATTATTTTTGTTAGCCAATTCCTTCTTCACTAACCCTTCAAAAAAAACCAAACGAAATAAAAAAACTAAAACCCCAAACCAATACTACCACTCAATCTACAGATTGAGTTCTTTGGAAAAATGATAACTAAATACTAAGTCTTAGTATCTACCATTAAGAAGAATATTTACTTGAAATTTAAACCTTCAAGAAAACCAAGAAAAAGTCATGCAGCTCTTTAGCTGGGGTCTACGTAGTAGGAAAAAAAGAATCAGTTCCCTAAGAAACTACAATGACTATAAAGAACAACAGCCACAGAGCCCATTTAAAATTGTTTGTAATTAGTCTGACCATCAATAAAAGTTAGATCAAGCTCTAGACTTCATGTATAAATGCAATTTAGGTAAAACATTAGCTGTGACAATATACCTTCATCCTCTTGGGATGTGATCCTTTACGTTTAAATGACAACATTCTCAAACAAGTAACAGCTTGAACTGCTGTTTGGAGTTGAAAATCTATTTAAACTTCATGAAACACTAATTTAATTGAGATACATTGGGATTTAAAATGAAGGATAAAATGGCTCACGTTTCTGCTTCCTTCTCATAATTTATCAGCTGCAGTAGGTTTTCAATCCCATGGTACCATGACAGATTCCAAGCTGTCTTAAGCATATCTGACACAGGTTTCATAGCCAAGCACTCAGAAGACAATGGCACCACAACAGTATTAGGGCTGACTACATGATGAGCAGTGATCTTGATTGGGAGATGATATCTAAAAACAGACAAATAACAGTAACAATTTTTGAAAGTGGTTGGTGAGAGGTTTTTTGTTTGCTCATTTTAAAATTAAATGCTCTATTACAACCAGCTTTTAAGTTTGCAAATGAAGTTTTCAAAACACTTCCATATAGAACAAAAACATGGAGAAAAACTATTTAAAAATGCTGATTTCATCACCATAAAAATGCTTTGATCATGGTTTCCCTTTATTCTGCCACTTCCATACCTCAGGGAGGACAGCAAATGGAAATCAGCAGTTAACTGTAAAACAACCAAAACCAGCCAGCATCCACACATACCTTCTAACAACAGCAACAGGTAAACTGAAGGCAGGGACCTCAGTATTATTACTGGTTATGCAATCAGCCCTGCAAGAGATTAAGTCATAGTTACCATGCTCAATTTTAAGATTTGATTTTCTCCTAATGCTTCTCCTTATTACTTGGCTATAGATGCATTTCTCCCTTTAGCTACATCTTCAGTAGCCCATTAACGAATAGCTTGTATTTATAAACAATGTGTCTTCATGATTATGAAATATTAAGATATTTCTTAAATCACACATATATGGAATACTTATTGCAGATAAACTGTACATTAAAAACTCCACATACTTGTTTCCTTTTTTCTATTTGAGAAAAAGCACACATTTTCAGTATTTTCAGTATATTTCATGTGTGTGACTACTAAAAGCCTATTTTTTTCATGCATATGCAGTTTTTAAATAATAAAATAACATAAGATGAGATCTATTGCTTGAAAGACAACTGCTACACTTAAAAGCCAAAGTAAACAGAAGAATTCTAATTAAGTTAAAAAGATATAGCTACAGCTAGCTATTTGATTTGTGTAGTTTCTATTTATGGAAAAGATGGATTACAGACCAATCAAGGGTTTTTGCAAAATAAGCTTAAAATTAACACTAAGGTATTCTTAGTGCAAAAATATGCCATTTAGGCCTCCAGAGCATATAACCCAATTATTGAAACAATCTTGATTACAAACATGCAATTCTGGATCTATAAAAGTTTGGGGCATAACTTGTCTGGAGATAAATAAAAATTTATTTCTATTAAAACCTTAAAATTTGTCTATAGAATATGCTATTCAATAAGTGGATTTTCATACCATGTTTCTGTTCTTGCTACTTCATCAAACAACAGAAGACAAAGCAATACTGTAGTTTCAGTTAAAACAGCACGATCACTTTGGAGTATCAGGGAAACTGAATAAAATAAAGATATTTAAAAATGTGTTAGGAAAAAAATGGTATCTATTAATACAAAGAAGGACCCTAGTTAAAAGAAACTGCTTTTCACAGTTTCCTGCCAACATCTTCAACACCTGCAATAACATGGGAAAACTAGCACACAGTGATTTATTTATCTTTTAAATAACAGAATCTGATATCATGAAATGATCCAAAGTTCTTGAGAAGATATTTGGTTCAACATCTAATCATCTTTTGACAGGGGTATTACAGTGGAAATACAATTCTCACCTCTGAATAGCAAAAGTAGTAAAGAAGGTTGCTGTGCCAGGGACAGGCGAGCAACGGGGTCACCACACACAATTTTGCGTAGGAGTACCAGACACGGTACCACTATGGATTCCATAAGCTGCAGGAAAAGACAAAAAGGTTAAATAAATATAACTATCAGTATAATTTATTATGATGCACTTAACACAGACCATCACACTATTAAGCAATAGATTCCATCATTTCTAAAAGAGAAGTCTAGAACTTTCTTAGACAAGCACATTTCAGCCAGATGAAAACTGCATAATCATTAAAAAATATTTCTTTGTTGATTAGTTTTATTATTACTTGATGGTAACTTCATTGGTCTCTGGCTTCATAACAGAATTATAACATTTGCTTTCAAATTATACAGTTTTAAGAAAGACATATGTAAGCTGAAGGATTTAAAAAAACCACTAAGTATTCACAACCATCTAAATTTATTAATTTCTAAAAAATGTAAATAGTTTATTACACCACAATAATTTTCTGAGTCCCAGCCCCACAGATCATGAGACTAGAAAGCAGTTTGCTAAAAGTTAAAGTATCAGTGAATGGCCAAAAATACAACCAAAGTTGCAACTTCTAAGAAGAAAGTATTTCTTTCACAGTATCTTTACTTTGCCTATGGATTTCTGCCTTCAAAATTTGTAAACGGCATCAACCAATACATTTTAGTTTCATACTACATTAACAAAAGCTCTACTTACGTAGCATGGAAAAAATCTTTTGCACAGTT
Organism: Pycnonotus jocosus; assembly: GCA_013400435.1. Lineage (NCBI taxonomy): Eukaryota > Metazoa > Chordata > Aves > Passeriformes > Pycnonotidae > Pycnonotus > Pycnonotus jocosus. The sequence goes on along the minus strand of VWYP01030623.1, from coordinate 5,276 downwards.
ATATACAAAGCCTTATTTAGATGCTGACTTTAACTTCTACTGCTTCTTTTATTTTCTTTTCTCAGTAGCCATTTTTCTAAGAACGTGTAAGATTTTTTGTTTGTTTTTCTTTGCTACTGATTTTATGATGAAATATAAAGAAGTCATTCAAGGGGAGAACCGAGAATCTGAACTAGATTCCCTCAGGATAGAGTCTAATGTCACAAGCCCTAGAGAGTTGTTGCCTGAGTCCGCCCAAGATTAAGTTAAACTTTATAAAGGGCTAAAAATATTATTTTCAAGTTCATCTTAGACTCTTACTTGGCTATGAAGGATCTGCTTAGGGCAATACATTCTTCATGTTTGTCCTTCTGTATTATTGAGCAATGTCTACTCACTACCCAAACCAAACCAACAGCGGCATTACTTTCTCTCTAAAGAAGATAAGATAGTATAAAACTGACATTAAAAACCTCCCACTTTTAAAAACCTGAGGAACCTAATATCTCAATTTCTTAAACTGTATTAGAGCAGTTTACTGAAGTACTTCTGTACAAGCTATCATAAATTGGACAAGACATTCTTTAATGCTATAGAGATAAAATAATCTTAGATTATTTGGGGAAAAAATTGCCATTACTGAAGAGGAATGTAATTTTCATTAGTTTGACAAAAAAAAAAGGGAATTCCACTAAGTATCAAACAGTTCTTTTCTCTTGTACACTTCTGGGAAAGAAGTAATTACTACACAAAAATTCTCATGGTTTCTTAAATTAACTCAAGGTTTGGACAGCTGGAATGCAGTAACAATACTATGTAAGAAAGCCAAAAAACTTTATCCACTGCATTGAGCACCTTCTAGCCTAAATATGCTTGCATGAGATGATTGCAAAGAATGAAAGAAAAAACCAAGCATCAGATTACTCATATTACAAAAACAGAAAGCTCCATCATCTACAGTAAGAGACGCTCTCTGGTGATCTTCTATTGGTCAAAAAATTATTTATACCTGAAATTCAATCTGACACACTTACAACAACATGTCATACAATTACACCTCATTTTTAGTTATAATTTGCTTCAGAATTTAACTTTAGGGACTATTACGTATAACACTTTTTTTTAAGGTCATTAAAATGTTTTTTGTTCCTTACTGAGAAAGGTTTCAGGGAAGTTTTGGTACATTACAGAACCTCACTATACACAATTCTCTGGCTAACTCTTCTCACAGGTAGGCAAACCAACCTTCTCTCATTAACAGAATCTCAGCATCATCAAAACTAGAACAAAATATATATCACAATTATAATTGTTATTAAACATTTGTATTCAGTGCAGCATTAGTGCACAAAGACCAGTGTTGCAGTGCAGAAAAAAGGAGACTCTACTCCTGTCGTGCTGTGCAGTGCTTGCAGAAGAACGTCTAACAACGCTTTTACCTTGCCATCCACATGTACACACTCATTAAGGTAGGCCAATATCTTTTCTATCACACCCAACTTTTTCACAACGTCATGCATTTTGGTATCTGCAGGAAAAGCAAAAGATAGCAAGGACAACTGGTTCTGCACAAATTTAATATTAAACAATATTAATATTAAACATTGTGCAAGATTACAAACTCTTGCTGTCTAGAATAAGTTTCTAATATTGCCAATTAATCAACAGTAGTACAGATCTCTAGCAAGGCAAGCCTCCTCAAATTATCTTTATCTGACTATAGTAGCCTCTTGAACACTAGATTCTTAAATACATTACATAAATTCCCACAAACATTTTATGTTGAAGAATTACAGTAATCCCAGTGCAACTCAATTTTAGTCAAACAAGAATGTCACTTCTAATATTTTAAAAGTTTAACAGTTTAATAGGAACTGAAAATGGTATTTACTTAATCACCATGAGTGTATTTTCCACTGATATCACTCTTTAGACTACCTGGTTTAAGAATATTCAACAACAAACAACAAAAAGGTATGTCATTTGAATTGATTGGGTTGGTTTGTTTGATTTTAATAACTAAAAAGTGATCCTTCATATGAAATTTGTCCTCATAAAACTGCATTTTTTTCCTTCACAATGTCATCGTGTGTTTGTTTCGATTTTGAAACATCTGAAAACTTTTGCAGTCATAACTAAATGTATTTTATGAGACAAAGCAGATACACTTCGTCATTTTTGTGGTAATTTTTCTGACAGTAATACTAATACTATCAGTAATGTAATACCATCTAAGATTTCACCTTCCCATGGCAAAGAACTTATGTTCTCTCATTAGAATTCAAATTCCTTGAAGAAAACCTTATTGAATCTGAGTTTGAGTACAGAGTGAAAACATCAAGGTTTGAAACTCTACAGTTATGCACCAAGCGAAATAATGCTCTAGGATTGCTTACTTACATTGTAATTCAATCACTTCTCCTTTTTACCAAAATTCATAAAATAAAAATTACAAAGAGTGTCCTCAGCACAAGCATACAGACAACCTAGCAAAACTTCAAGCTCACAAATGACCAGCACATGAATACAAATTCTCTGAAGAATTTTACCTTCTAAAATGACAACCAGCTGCTCAGCTGCAGACTTCCGTAAAACTAGGTCAACAGCATCAGAAGTCAAGATATCGTACAGCTTTTCAACAGTTTCTGCCTAAAAGTAAAACAGTATTATATTTATATCCAGTATGCTATCATAAAACAAGGTAATCAGTCAAATTTCCTAAAGGAAGTAGAAAACAGAAATATCTTAATTCCTTATTAGAATGTATTCGATCAGAGCCCACATATGTGTAAAGAGGAATGGATCAGGCTATAATCTTTTTGCAAATCTCTAATAACATCTGTGGAACATGAAAATCAAACAGTTTCTAGTGCATCACAGCTGCAGGCTTCTAACAAAGAGTGCTTAATTTATGCAGGACTACAGAAATCTTAGCTACACAGAAATGCTACAATATGCTTTTAGGTCTGTAAAGGTCTGACTTTTTAATGACAAGAAGGTGAAGCATCTAAGCATTTGCTTATTATATTGTTAATCTGAAAATGCTGAGGGGAAGGAAGAAAGGAGAACGGAAGGGAGATGAGAAAACAAAGAAAAAAAGAGATGTAGTTCCTTGAGTCATACACTCGTGATTTGCTTTACATTTTGCAACAGCAGCAATATTAAATAAACACAAGTTTAAGTTTGCAATTGGTTTTAAAACATTTCATATTAAAAATTATTTGTGCAAGATTTAGTAAAAATTGGTATTGAAGGGAAAAAATACATGAGAAAAAAATCAGACTCTAACCACACAGAATGAAATCGTTATGAACAGAGCAGGCCTGTGCTCCCTGCACTCAAACATTTTCTGCAGAGAAGAAAAGAAAAACAGGAAGGACTTTTTCTTAGTGTTGCAAGTGGTAGTATAAGACCTACTGCTTCAGTGCACACAGAAAGAATACATCAGGAGATTTCTTTTTATGAAGCAAGGCAGTTTGTATGAAATATTGCAACCTTCTGACAGGGGAAACTTCAGAGACTGGACAGGTAGAAGAGCAAAATTTAGACAGAATTTACTAACCTTAATTATTGAGTTCATTTTATCATCCAATTTTAGCTCCATAGCTCCTTCTATAATAAATAAGTTTGAAATGCTGGAAAGGACATTACCATCCAGACATGGGCGTTTCAGCTTTGCCCCTTCTTCATTCAGAAGATGGAATGCTAAATGTTTAGCTGCTACAGAACGAACCCTAGAGGAACAAATACTTAAAATAAATATATAAAGCCTTCATACTGGAAAATTGCAGCTGTATAATTAGAAATTAATTCATTTATTATATGGAATGGAAATACAGTACTTAGTATTGATTAATTAACCTTTCAAATCAAGACACAGTGTAACATTTAGGAGACGATATTGCTGTCACCAACATGAGAAGATGTGCTGAAATGCCCCAGAGCATCACTTACAGCTGCTTTTTTGAGAAGAGAAGGCGCAGAGCAGCCTGCAGTCTGGGAGTTCTCGGGAGAATGCCCTCCCCTTTGTCGGAGGTTGTTTCACTCAAAGAGAGGATGCATTTACCTAAAGTATCTTTTGTGTCAGCATAACCCTAAGAGAAACAAATAACAAACAAAATTTTGCAAAATTATAAATATATATATCCACTTACTAACTTAGCAAATTAAACAAGGTAATTCTGTTCTAGGGGCTAAGGGAGGATGTGGAAGGAACAACATAAAAAACAAAAAAAACTATGCAGTTATTTTTAAGAAAACATTCAAATTCTGCAGGTGAATATTCCTCTGTGAAAATAATTTTAAAAGTTAATAAATGATCCTGTATATAAATAAAAGTGAAGATTTCTTTACATGACCCAGAGTTGCTTTGACCCAAAGCTTCATCCTTCAATCTGTTAATATGATTCTGCTCTGTAAGGCCAGCTTCCATTCCAATAAATAAAATTTAGTCCTTACAAGAAAATTACTTTAAAACACTAAATTCTACCTGTTTTCAGATCTTCATCAAAGCATTTTAGCACACAAACAGACAAAAGGGAATCAGTTATGTCAAGTAATGATACTGCAAACATTTTAAAAGTAGAGCAAAATAGAATGCATTTTCCATGCATCAGGTAAACACAGATTTCTGATATACCCCACTCTGGTATCTATTGTACAAGGCCACTACAGGCTACAGAATGGAGGGAAATTCTACTCTCAAAAATTTCTCATATGTTTAGCCTACATCTTATATTAAATCCCTAACTATTTAATCTTGAATGCCAATTACATGTAAGATATATATGCAAGTAACACAAAAAAGCTCCAATGACTGGTTGAGAAAGCTCTGAAACCTTCTCCTATCTCTTTCAAATTGTCAATGTACTTCCTCTACATATTTTTCTTTCTGAGCCATCTATTTCATGGCCCATCTCATCTGCAATTTCTCCCCATTTTTGCCTTGATTTTTGTGCAACTTGCATAGAGAGTAAAGTTGTATAAGCTGCTTTTTCAACTTATGGCAACACTGAAGTGCAGGCAATTAATGAACACATAGCAGGGAAACAAGTTGGTATAATTATTGAGAGTGATATTTTTTTGAGAAATTGAAGACAAAATATATACTTTAATTTATTAGCTAATAGAGAAACAGGGCAAAAGCACAGATAGCAGGCAAATGCAGCAAAATATCTAATCTGGAAGACTATGGCCAGACCACAAAGAGGAAATTTCAAGTACTAGTTAAAAACAGTAAAGAATCCAGATGGAGCATTTTTAGGCTGAAAATCTGCCTGAGAAAGGCAGAAGTTCCA
>VWYP01030619.1:390307-466631 GCA_013400435.1 Pycnonotus jocosus | reverse complement strand
CTGTTTCCTGTAATGTTCCTTAACGTTGATGCATGGGAGTAATTCAGGGACTAATCTTAATATATCTACTGTCCCTTCAACAACACCGCTTCTGTGCAAGCCAGTATATACACTCCTGACACTAAGATGCATTATAGACTGGTGAGTGATTGTTTCTGTAGTATAAATTACTATACTGTTTGTCTTTTTATGGTACTTATTCACTCAATGCATAACCAAATAAATGTCAGCACAAACGAGTCAATCTTTGCATATATCAGCGTTCTCAGAAAAGATGGTTTTATTCAGCAGGCAAATAAAACTGCTTGAGCCACCCCCACTTCAGGAATGCCCTTACAGAACGTAGTTCTTGTTTCCATGGACACTCCACTGAAACCATCTCTCTTCTTAGTACCTCCTAAAAATAAGTATGGAGATTTTTTGTAAAGGGCTTTTGTTTTGTGTAGTGTTCTGTAGTATTAATTTTGCTTTCAAAAACAATAGCTGTGTATGTACTGTCAGAGCTGAAATGCAGTGTTCCATCAGAGGCATGTGTGCCATGGTACAGTGTCAAAGGTCTCCATCTCTTGGAAAGCAGTTTTACATAATGGAAGTAAATCTTGTAGAGAATTAAAAATAAACTGAACCAGTCTCACTTCCATGAACGTTTCAGGCCCTTCAAAGCTATCCCTTTGTGGAGGGGTGTTGCCTGGGGAATGTTTGTGTTGATACAGAAGTTTTGGTAGATGATCATGTGGCTGTGCTAGGATTAGATCATTACGATGGCTTCTTCTAGCCTGTTGAAAAAAGCCATTGCAACTGCAATTTAAAGACTTCTTAGGACAGATTTGCCTGTTGTTCTGTATGACCCTAAAGATTATTTGATTTTGGGGAGAGAATAGAAGAGAGGAAGCACTTGCTAAACAGCTGAGACAAGCAGCTTCTATCACTTGCTGGAAATTCATGGTAAGAAGCCATTCAGGATTGAAGGGCAATTACTGTTTTCAAAAACAAAGTTACTCGGTATAGAAGTAAATTTCAGTAAAGTTAAGTTTTTGTCCTGCACTGTCTTTATTCAGTAGTTCATTTTTGGATATAAATATTATCTAAAATGCAGTTACTTGTTCTGTTCTTTCTCTTCTAAAAACAAATAAAATTTTAGCCTGTTGTTAGAGAGAAGCTATGTCTGGCGCCACAGACCATTTGATAAATGTATGTAAATAAAAAATGGTCCAGTTGCACAATAGGTTTCAGACATTGGTTTGCTTGATTACAGCTTGAAGGATCTGCTGTTTAAGAAATAACATCTTCAGTATTTTGTTTAGCGAGTAACCAGATGTAAATGTAAATCAAACTTCTGAACGGCAGATGAAGGAGCCTGCTGGCATATCTTTCAGATTGTGAAACAGTGCTGTTAAGTATTTATATGCCTATGGGTCATCACAGGTAAAGAAAGTACAATTTCATGGAAAGCTATGAAATGCCTTTCAGATGTTTGGGGGGTTGTTTGTGTTGTATTTGTATTGGCCTGATTCTTTCTCATGTTAATATTTATGGAAAGTTCTATACGTGTAAAGGCATTGCAGTTGATCTAGAGAAATCTTTTTCAGTATCTGGTGTTAACTCTAGAGTTAGCTGAACTTTTGTTGGGAGCAAAAAAAAAGATCTTGACCAGTGCTAAAATGCCAGAGGCTTATTGTTGTTAGATTCCAGACTGGCTGTCATGAGGCTTTTTGAAAGAGTCAACAGGGTTTCAAGCAAATTGACAGTGCTGTGGCAAACGATATTATCAGTGTTTTGCTGTGTTACATTTTGATTTCATCATCTAAGATTCCTCATGAATGGTAGGAAAGGTAAGAATCAAAGCTGTTTGTGTTCAGAAACTTAGGCTACAAATTTGCTTGCTGTGTTTATGACTGGCCTCGCATAGAACTTTTAAATTTACTGCAGGTTTTAAATTAAGCTTTCTTGCTGAGCTGTGAAATTGGTTATCTTTTAATACACATGCACTTTAATATTTTTAAACTCCTCAAATGTTCACTGTAAACACACTGAATATTACAATAAAAGATTATTTCAGAGAACTACTTGGCTCTGATTTTTTTCATATCAAGGCATTTTCAATGGTGAGGAGGGAAACAATCTCCAGATTTACAAAGTGTTTGTCTTGAGTTGCAGTTTAAGTATTGTCTCATTTGTTGTTAAGGCTTATTTTCTTTAGGAGAGTTGCTCTGGTAGTTACAATAGGGCTGTTTTACATCATAAAATACCTCCTAAGACTGGCATTTTCACCTGTATTATCTTTCAAAGGTTTGCTCTGTGACCTGCTGTGGTCTGACCCAGACAAAGATGTGCAAGGTTGGGGTGAAAATGATCGTGGGGTCTCTTTCACTTTTGGTGCTGATGTGGTCAGTAAATTTCTGAATCGTCATGATCTGGATTTGATCTGTCGAGCTCATCAGGTATGAATTTTGCTGCTGCTGCTTTTTAAAACCTCTCCTGCTCCTTATCAGTAGTGTATATTTGGAACTTAATTTGCACTGTGTTACTTCTAGAGAAAAAAAAATCTTTCTAATGAAGGGCCTATAAAGGTTGTGTCATTGTGTTGGCTCATATTTAACTGTATGTCTAATGTCAGTGGAGTAGAATCCTAACACTGGATTTCTGCCTTTATCTCTTCCTTTTGTACTGTCTTATTAAATGTTAGACTGATATATGTGAACATCAGAGGTAAAGTCTCCAGGTTTAAAGGGGCAGAGTGATTTGAATTTGAGGTTTACACTGAAGTTTGAGTTCTTCAGTTTCAGCAGTAGACAATTCCCTGGTAGTTCTTGCTTAAACTACTCTGCTTTGCTTCATGGAAACATTAAATGCATGTTAATTATCTCTACAAACAAGGCTGTACATTAAAACTTTCACTGTTGCCAGTATTTTAGTTCAACTATCTAGAGTACTTTGGCATCAATTGTTTTTCCATTGTCAATCTTAAGCACACTTTTTTATTAGGTTACTTCAAGAGTGCTAGTTAGGTGGACCTCAAGTTTCAATTTCCTGTAAAACATATCAGTTTCATTATTTAGTCCATTTAAAAGCACTCCCTCCTGCTGTGAAACAAAAATAGGCTCTTTATTCTGTGTCACTGTAGGGCTTGGGTACACTATTAGAACATTTAAAAATTTTTTCTTTGTAATTTTACTGCTAAAACATTAGAGAAGATTTAATATTGATTCCACATGCTGACTGCATTTCTTAACTGGTGATTGAGATTGCTGCAAATTTCCTGTATTCATATAGTTGATTCAGTTCTTTATAAAAGAAAGATGATACCTTTTAAAAGATCATGATAACTGCACCAAAGTAAGCAGTTGGGTGTACTAGTTGTACTACATTCTAACATGAAGCTTTTATTTTGGAAAAGAGGGAACATTCTTAGCTGATATATCACACTACTTGCATGATTTTAAAGGTGCATTTTGCTCTTCAGCAAGATCTGACAGAATCACTCTTTATTATTTTGATGCTCTAAAATCACTTACGCTTGAGGTCCGTGCAGTCAAGACCAATTTAAGCAAAATTTAATTGTTTCAAGTTGCAATGAAGGCGATATCCAGAACATGTGTGCTCCAAACTAATTAGGTCAAACATCCACATTCTGTGTATAAAGCATAAAATGCTGGGAATCCTTACACTGGCAGTGTGTAATTGCACTTCAGCTATGAAAATATTAAACAGTCAAGTTGATGAGTGTTTAACATTTGAATGGTCAGACATAGGGTATGCCACCTGGCCTGCCGTTCAGTGTCAGGTAGGACAAAATGAGTGAACTTGTCGTATCTGAAAGTCAAGACGTAAAATAGCTTTTTGATGAGTTCCTGCATCTTTCTAATATAAAGTCCAATTTGCCTAAAGATTTTTTTTTTTCTTCAAAATTTCTTATGCAAGCCGTTTTGATTTCTCTGGTGTTGACAGGTGGTTGAAGATGGGTACGAGTTCTTTGCTAAACGGCAGTTGGTCACCCTATTCTCAGCTCCAAATTATTGTGGAGAGTTTGACAATGCAGGGGGCATGATGAGTGTGGATGAAACTCTGATGTGTTCGTTCCAGGTATGGTATACTTGTGCATTAAGATGACTGCAGGTGTTGGGCTGCATGGACCACGTTAATGTGCTTGTTGACGTGCTGATGTTTAGTTAAGGCAATATCCTTGGGCTACAGAGAGGACTGCCCAGGAGGCTGGCATTTGTGAACAACTGCAAACCAACTGTTCTCCAGAAGACTGGAATTCGATGTTTTCCAAACCATTACATATTAAGTTATTCATTCTATTTGAAAGGTCATTTCAAAATTTAAAGTTTAATTTGTTGATTTTTTTTTTGGCCATATTTAGTGATTGGAGTATGCAATTATGCAAACTAATGGTTATAGGGACCCTTTTAATATGGCTTCTTTTATCAGATTTTAGTCCCTATTCCTTCCTGGATGTGTTTTCAGTCCCTTTTCTTTCCCTTTCCCACCTCAATATGGTGGTAGAACTAGAGGGATTTAGAGTTAATATTGTTGTTGCATGTAGAACTAAGAAATTTGTAGGGTTGCAATGTGATTTCTACCCCCCCACCATCCTCACCCCTTGTGTTCCTGCTGAACAAGGTTTCATGTGGGCTGTAACAGTATTTGAAATGCTCTTGGTTGTTGCTCACTCAAAGGAACTTCTTTATTTTCTCTAAGATATTGAAACCATCTGAAAAGAAAGCCAAGTACCAGTATGGTGGACTGAATTCTGGGCGTCCAGTCACTCCACCTCGCACAGCTAATCCACCGAAGAAGAGGTGAAGAAAGGAAATAATATAGAAAACACCATCAGATCTGTCAAGGACAAAACTCCATATTACAGTATATAATAAGTGTGCACTGTAAAATCATCCAGCCATTTGACACCCTTTATGATGTCACACGTTTAACTTAAAGAGACGGGTAAAGGATCTTTATTAATTTTTTCTAGTAGAAAGATGTGCGACACTGTATTGTAACAAGTATAGCTCCAAGTTCTAATATCCAGCATAGAGAGGAAAAAAAATTAGGAGAAAACTATATCAACTACATATTGACATTTACCACGGTTTTTAAAGTTGACCAACACCCCAGTTAAAACTTGGTGTAATAGTTAAACCAGATGAGAGCATGATGTTCCATTTGTGTAATGTGGTCTTATTGTTGCTTGATTGCTTTTACTTTGGTTATTTTGTAGCTAGAATGATGCGGAATATGGTATCTAGTCTTATTTCCTGGCTCTTTGAAATTGATATGAGGAAGGGGCTTTCTAGAACAGCCATTGATCTCTTATACTCCCCCTAATCCTGTTTCTTCATCATAATGCCGTGTGCCCCATTATAATGCAAAGTTTATAGTACAGTAGTGAATAAAAGGCAAACTGAGTCCCAAATTCCCAGACTGGACAGCTTGGCAGCCAACATACATCAAGACAGCAAAACCTGTCTTGACCTTTTAACTTAAACTGCCACACAATGAATTTGTGCACTACACTATTTTAAATTATTGACATTACACTGTGCGATGGCACTTCATTTAACTTAGGACAAAAATGGTATTGCCTATTAGTTGGTAACTTGATTAAGTGGTACCTTGGCTTTAGTTTTATTAGCATGAAACACCTTTGGCATGCTTAGCTTCCAGGTAACTTCCTACCTGTATCAAAATTCATCTTACATAGTTCCACAGAACATGAAGATCCTTATTTGCTAAGCCTTTGAAACCTGACATTCTTTTTCAGAAGAGGATGTGTTTAAATGGATATTCTTCAACATACAATAGGCTAGATGATGGGTGGTGAGCTGAAAATGCTACAGGAATGTCCAGCTTTATAGTAAGGCTTACGTCACTAAAGATTCTATAATTTGGATTTTCATGATCAAATTTCATATACTATTGTATAGACTTCTGCTTTGTAGTGTACTATAGTAGCAATAATTTCTGTACGTGATCAAGAGTTACGCAGTATTTCTTTTCGATCCTCTATTAAAAGAGTTAACATTGGCAAATGGCAAGATAGAGAGAAGGTACAAAATGTATAGTAGGATAAATGAAAGGCACAAATTTTTGATGCTTTAGGATGCAATACTTATTGGACACAACTACAAAAGCTTTTACTGAATACTGTCAAATCTGTAAGATTCTTTGGGGGAAGGCTGCAGATTTATACCATTCTAAATGTGCATCAGTAGATGTAAAACTCTTGACTTCAGTATTGTCTTTGAAAATGTTAAATTGAGGATTCTAGTAACTTGTTTTATGAACTGGCACATTATATAATACAAGAGATATATTGATTTCTGACACAGTGAGCAAGTTCTTTAAAATGGATTTAAGTCTCTTTTCTAATTCCATTTTGTTTTAAATGCATATTTTAAATGTAGGTTTTTTCATTTAGTAAAAGTTGTCTAATTCATTTGAATGAAGTCTGACTGGTTATTTTAACATACCTGTTACTCAAAATGTGTGGAGTTGGTTGTTTTTTAAAAAAAGGAAATCTTACAATATATCTGTTACTGATTTATACTGGGTTGGTCTGTGGTTTTGAAGAATGGTTTATTTTACCCCGCTTTGAAGTAAACAGCAGTTTCAATGCTTAGAATAAAATGTCAAAGTAGATTTCTTTTGATGTTGTTCAAAGACACTTGTTCTTGAAAGTCAGTGATGAGAGCTTGTGTGAGGGTAACTGCATTTGTGACAAGGTAATTAATGAAATCTAATCCGTAGGCATTGACATGGTAACTTCCTGCTCTAAGTCATTGCTTACTCGAGGTTTACTTTTGCAAGTTTTGAAAATGCTGGGTTTTACCAAGTGCCAGCCTCTGTTACCAGACATCTGGATTAACACTTTTCCATTTTTTTCTTTAGTTTCTGGAACAATGTCTTCTGTATCATAAAATGTCCAGGTGTAAAGCTGTATGTTTTGTGAGTACCTAACATGCTCGCTTGTGTTACAGATGCTATGTCAAAAGAAAAATAAAGTCTTCGGGCCTTCTTCTGTGTCCTAAAGAAATAGGAAATTTTTAGTTTATTTAATGGCACTAGTAAGCCACATGGGGTGCTGGTGTTCTGAAGAATTGCTGTTCTTATATAGCAGCAGTCATTTGGAAATTATTTGAATGCTGTTTTGATTTCTGGAGAGTTGGGATGTCTGCTAACATCCCTCATCATGTATACGATGGTAAACACACATGATGTAGTAATCTTACCCCTACAGATATGACTCATATTCCATACTAAAAGCAAGTCTCATACATAACAGAATTCACCACTTCAGCTTACATTTACAGGGTTAATATAGATCTCTATTTTTAATATTGTCTGTTCTGGGAGAAGTAGAAAAGATAACCTCAGTCTAATTCTACTCGGATAAAATTAACTTTCTTAATGGAAATTGCTAGTGGTCTAATGGCTAATTTTTTTTTTAACATAAACATCTTGTCTGTACAAGCCTTAAATACTGTTAAATAGCTCGTGTAGTGTGTTGGGAATAAACAGGAAGATTCTCAAATGGGCTGTTGAGAGGCACATAAAACATTACACTACTTGAGATGGGTTTTTGCACGTTCTCCTCCTCACACCTTTATCTGACAGTAATGCTCATTCCGTATTTATAGTAGAGTACACATGGCACACAACCTCTTGTCTTGTTCCTTTACAGTTGATGGGCATTTTGAATTTCCCAAATACTAATTTAAAGTATGCTGCAAGGGGTGCTGCTTTGCTGTGTTTCCTGTTGATTGATGCAAGATTCTTGTTTTGCATTGCTTTTTTGGAGGTATGCTTTATAGTGCTCAGTGTTTTCTATGCATGGGTAATTGCTCGCTGTTTTAAAGGAGGAAAAAGTTTAATATAGTTGTGCTGTAATACCTTGAAAACTGTTTCTGATCTGATGTATTTCCAAAAACTGCTGTAGAAATAGACTCACTGAAAACGCTGTGAGGGTCTTAAACTAGTGGGTTGTGTTTGGTTTGCTGCATCTAGACACACAGGAATACTTGTGGATGCTGAAGTCTGAGTTGGTCATTTTGCTTCCACTGTGATTAGTCTGAATAATCGCAAGTGTCCTGCTGCCAAGTGCCACCAAGTTTCAGGATCCTGTTGGGAAATCAATCTCCATTTGTACTGTGCTCTCTGTTGAGAGGGAAGCCAATAGGTAGGTGTGACACAGCTGTGTCCCAGTGCTGTACATCGCTGTGTATTTACTTGCCTGGGAAACTAATGGAAATTTTTCAGATCTGCGGAAGGAAGTTACTTTTATTGTCAGTAACCTACATCCCTGCTGTAAGCTTGTTTGATCATAGAAATCCACTTTGCTGTGTTTCTGTCAAAGTCAGAATTGATGAGCAGAAAAGTATTTTATATGAAGAAGTGTTCCTGTCTGTGGCTTATCTTTTGATAAGTCTAAGTGGAAACTGTCAGATTGAATTGCTGGAACTCTGTATGATTGGTTTGGGGCTGGGAAACTTTTTTTTCTCTCTAGTAAGAGAAATATAAAAGACACTATTGCTGTTTAATATGGTTGAACTGAAGGTGATCTGAGAGTAACTGTTCTGGATAGCTGGTACCTTCAGAACTTGTAGAAGACACAAATATTCTATGTGTGTCCTTTAATGTAAAGCTCAGAGGTTAACAGAAAAGGGATTCTACTTTGTAGAGGTTTATGTAGATAACAATTTCAAAAGCCTAGTCTTTAACTAGGTATTAAACTTCCTCCTGGCAGACTATTAATTTGTGTCCATGGCTGCTGTTTCTGGGACTGTCCTTGCTGCCAGGTTGGTTAGAGATGAAGGTGCTTTAAACAAACTTGCCAGGTAACATTGCAGCTTAGCAAAGAGCAGAGACAGTGCTACTGTCAATGTTGTATTGCTTTTGAACTCATTCCAATTGCAGCATGGTTCATGATCTGCTTTGGAATGTACATGAGGATAAATGTGGATATTTGACTTCAAATGAACTTGTGAAAAAAGCAAGGACGAGAGAATGTCTCCTTATGCTGGGGCAGAGATGACAACAGCACAGTCAAATGTCTGAGTCTACATGGGCTAATACTCTTTAAAGGACAGGGAGGGTTTTTTGATACAAGTCAAGAGTTTGCAATAAAGTTCATGCACATAGCCATTCTTGTCAATAAAAAGGAGCTCAGTGTATCAAAACCAGGAGTGGGACATTTAGGCAAAGCCCTGGATGTTTTTGTTCTGTTTTTGCTCTGTCACTTTTTTCGGTTCTGCTAATTAGCAACAGAGGCTTTCAAGTTCACTCTCAATGCAGCTATATACTTTTTTCACCTGGATCATAAATGCGTTTTGCTTGTCTTGTTCCAAAGGCTTACCAAGGTTTTAGGGACAGCGTCTGACCAGGTGGCTGCGTGCAACTCACGGGCTTATAACCAAGCATTCTCATTGCATGTACTGGATGATCAAAGCTGAAGGAACCTCAGGCTGTGTTGGGCTGAAGACTGAAAAGCCATGTGGCTGGAACTCTTGTGTTGGGTCAGTAAAGAAGTCATGCAGATAAGACACAGGTTTAGGTACTTGTTTTGGGTTTGCAAAATTCTCATCTATGGATTTCTGGAACTGGTAGTGAGTGAGCATCTTCCCTGCAGAGCACTAGAGGTGTTGAGGAAACAGCTGAGCTGTCTGGTTGTTTTCTATCTCATTGTACCTTGTTAAAATAAATAATAATGAGTAATGAAGATACTTCATTCTTTTTCCCAGTATCCTGTTTCAGCTCATTAATCTCTGCCATCTCTGTGTCCCAAGAAATGAGACTTTAAGAACAATTTGGAGTAAGTGTTTGCCACAAGTCCTTGCCAGTACATGACTACAGTAATCTTTTCCAGGAAAAACTCATTGCTGCCTGAAACAGTGAGAACAGGTGGAGCTTTAAGCAGAGTATATGTACTGCTTGTGGCCTAGCACAGCCCCTTTCCTGGTTCCACTGCCTTTGCTGACAGAATCTGCAGCCCAAACTTCCTTTTAGTCTGCTGCAGACACAGTCTTAGAAGCAACCATATCAGAAGGCAGGTGATAACTAGATCCAGCTGCTGATAAAGAACAACACTCTTTTGTATCTTCAGGTGAAGATGTGAGCTTTGTGAAAGATAAAAAGCTCATAGGCTGAGCTGTAGAAATGAGCACCACTTGAAAAAATCCTCTTTAAATAGGTTAGACATGCCCAGATGTTTAGTGTTTTAACAGTAACTCAGGTGAAGGTAATAGGAGGAGGTAAAACAAATAGGAAGGATTATAGTTGGTCTATTCTTACAGATGGTTCATATTCAAAAATAGTAAATTATATTTGCAGAAAGCAAAATTAAGCTCCTGTTTTTTTCTCAGTAGAGAGTTTTCTTTCCTCTTGTTGCTTTAAAAGTTTGACTCTTCAGGGTGCAAAAGACAATGCTGTGGATGGAGCCAATTAATTATTAAAAAGGCTTAACCAGAAAAAAATGGTATCTTGAGGGTAAAACTGGTACAGCTCATGACACCAAGCAGAAGAGCACACAACATTGATGAATGCAGAGGACAACTAGGGTTAGTGAATATATTCCATTGTAAGTTTTTCTCCATTGTTTTGAAGTCCCAACAAATGTAATGTGAAAATAGTTACAAGTATTTCATGATGTTCCTTCTGACATCCAAGCAGCATTTCTACAGTTGCCCATGTAACTTACTGTCTTGTCAAATTTCTGGGCATATATGAATCAGTAGTTTTCCATTAGCTACCCCAGAATATTTCATTTTTATATTTCTAGTTCTTGTTCCTGGCTGGCCATTTGCAACTTCCACAAAGACTGAATGTGTAACACTTTCATGGAATGCTGTGAGAGGGAACATTTTAGGAGAATTGCATTTTAATAGGCATCTTAGCTGCACCTTAATTGCATCTGGTTTCCAGGAGACTGAGTTAAGATAATGAGCTAAAAGACTTAAGGCCCTTTTCTTGAAGCAGTACTGGAGAACAAATATAATACTTAATTCATTCCTACTCAAGGCTCTTACCTAAAGGTACAATAAATGACTGACATGGTAGGCTTAGAGGCTCTAGCCTTGCCTTTACCACATAGAATAAGAAGACAGTTTTCAACTTGGTCTGACTTGTTTATACTAATACTATTACAATGATTTAGCATGGTTACTTAATAAAAAACAAAACCCAATCCAGTTGAAGTAATATTTTTTCTTGCTCCAGTTGGTCTGGCATGCAGATGCCATCTAGTGGTCAAGGGACAGTGCATGGAAAGCTGTTACTGCAACTGCAGAACCGACATTTTTTCCATGTTTATCCTGCTCTTGTCTCGCGTGAAAACCTTATTCCTCAATCAGTACTGAAATATGTGCATGGCTTCATAACAACTCAGACCTTGATGCATTGAAACTAGGCTTGCCTCTGTTAGATGTACAAATTTATTTCCCGGAAGTTTTGCAGACTTTGTGAAATCTCTTGAATTATCTGAGGATTTTGAAGGGGATAGTGAGGGGTGGAGAAAATCAGGGCTCCCATGAAAAGTGTAGAAAAATTAGTCTTTTTCTTAGGTGAAGATTTCTGGATTTCTTCCCCCATGTCTAGAATCTTCTGTCTTCAAGTCTAACCAACTTTGGGGGGATTATAGATTATCTGCATTGTTTTGTAGTGATGGGAGAAGGACTGGTGAAAAACATGTAAGAAAAAGTATGAAGTATGTTTAGGTCTGGTATATATCAAAACTACAGAAAAGAAAATCTATTTGTTTTGGCTTTTATGTGGAATTTTAATTGGGATATGCTATCAGAATAGGGTTGGTATTAAATTTTGACACCTTACCTAACCAAATACTGTATTATTTGTGTTTCTTTTAGTTATGTGATTCTTCTTCATTCTATTTATGGACTTGGTATTATAGGCATGTACTGCTGCAAAGAGATTTGCACAGTTTAGACTTGTGTTGAGGGAATCACTTGATGTTTAGCCATGTTCCACTGGTTGTCTACAATGAGTTGCTCTTGAAAAGCTTTACCTACACCAGTTCAAGGCAATTTTGTGGCATTGACGTGAGTCCTCCTGGTAGTACTGTACCTCATGTACTGCTTTGGATTGCAGAGCTTCTGCTCTTGCATGCAAATTAGGTCTTTGGGGTTAGTGTTATGGAACAGAAGTTTGTTCCTAGTGTATGCCCATGGTGTCAATGATCCAGGCTACTGAGTCCCACTGAAGCCTGTTACTCTGCTGTCCCACAATCTACACAATATCCTTTCTGGTTTTTTTGTCATGCTTTTTGTTGCTCTGATTGGGCAGAAAAGAAGAAAGGGACAATGGTGGCAAAGTCTTTGGCTTCCCAGATGTTGCAGTATAGTGGTACCTTAGACTACAGAGAAATACTCATTTTTCAGTCTCGTGAGAGAGATGAAATCTTTGGTGGCTGGATAACCCAGTGGCAGTAGGAAGAGGTTGTGCACTTCATTAGTCACTGACTACCAGAAGATCAGCAGTTGGGGTATGGCGTACAGTTCAAAAAGGATGAAGAAGCCTTTGAAGGGCAACAAATATTTTGAGGTGTCATAGCATTTGTCTTTACTACAGTGATAATGAAGAGATCTCTTCAGAAGCATTCAGCTTCCTGTGCAGCTGAGATTCAACCCAGGTGAATTTACTGTTTTCCTATCCATCTTGTTTCGGTGGGGGAGGAGGACAGGCATGTGAGGCATTAGCTGGAGCTAGTGCATGGGGCCTGAGTGTGTGGAGAGACAGTGTTTTGCTAATCTGAATAAGAGGGCTGCTTTAGGCCTTTAAAAGCAGTTTCATAGGGCTGTGTGGTGTAGGAGAAATCTACCATGAAACAATTTTGCTTCCAAGTGCTTATTTCCTGCCATATGAGGTCTGTCCAAGGAATTATGCGGACTGCACACAAGGAAAAGAGGCCTGTGTAACCTTCCTCAACTTCCAGAGACAATAGAGTGTCTTCTCCTCTCTTAGTGCTGTAGGGGATGAGCTGGTGGCACTGCACACAATCCTGTGAACATTGGCAGTGACAAATACTGGTTGAAGTGTCAGTTTATGTGGAATGAAAAACAGTTACCTGCTGACACTGTAGTAATGGTTTTTCCCTTCCACTTTCCAACAAGCGTGGCAATTCCGTAGCAGCTGTTCCGTAATCAGGCTCTGGGAGCCACAGCATGAAGTTTGTTCTAGAGGAGGTGCCTTGTTACCACTGTGTGGTCACTTCAGGATTAGAGATTTGCATGTCAGGTACAGAGCTGCTATTTTGGTAGGCAGCTGCAACCATGGATTGGTTGTTGTCCTGCTTGCTGACATGATTTTCCAAACATGTAGCAGTCCAGTGGGAGGTAGACAAGCTAGTATTACAAGATTTCAAGCATTAATTGCTGAGGGGAGGCCACACTGGAAGGAGTGCTGCTCAGAGTTGTGGTCTAAGGTACATGTGAGAAGGGAATAGTGAAGGAAAAGCTTGTAGACAGCCCTGATCACAGCTGCCTACAACTTAGAGCAGGCCTGACAGCAGTTCTTGGACAGCCTGTATGCAGGACTCACTAAAGCTCAGAAGCAGGAGGCTCTGGGAAGGTGGTGGGAACACCAATATCTTCAGGAGGCATTTGCTTTCCCTCCACAGTTCCCACATCCTGTTTTTTGGTAGTGAATCATGAGCCAGCTGCAG
This sequence comes from Pycnonotus jocosus, assembly GCA_013400435.1. Taxonomy (NCBI): domain Eukaryota; kingdom Metazoa; phylum Chordata; class Aves; order Passeriformes; family Pycnonotidae; genus Pycnonotus; species Pycnonotus jocosus. The sequence goes on along the minus strand of VWYP01030619.1, from coordinate 452,953 downwards.
GAAGAAAGAGGAGGTCAGCCCGATCCTTGGAGAAGCTTTCATGTGCTTCTGGCCCTCAGATACTCTCTGCAGTCAGGTGGGTGAGCATGAGCTCATGTGGTGTGGAAGCACAGCCTATACAGGCTTACTGGTCCTTCAGCCTTCTTCAACTCTGGGGTGTGTATTTGCCCCTTATCTTAATGTACATTGTTACTGTTTGGGCTGTTAATCCCCAGAGGACCATGTTCAATCCCTAAGAGAAGTTTGTATTCCATTCATACCTATCTGTGTCTTTATCCCTGAAGTTCTAGGCCCCACTGGCTCCCTGAGATCCTTGTGTTTACCCACCTGAGGATTATGGGCCACTTCTCATGGAATAAAATTTAGACTTTGCTGAGCTGTTTTGCTTCAGCCCAGGTGTTGTGACCACTCACATTTTTGTTTCCACCTCAAATTACCTGGCTTGCTAACTTGTGGTTTTCTAGGGTACAGACTGAGCCATATGTGAAACTAGAAGGGCATGATAACTCACTCCAAAAAGGAGGCTTCAATAAAGGCTGGGCTCAGAATAACTGGATGCCTTCTGCTGAACTATTGGCTCAAGCATTTGCGTGGGTTGAGAGTATAGCATGTACTTGTTTTGCTATAAAATATATTCAGTTCTTCTAGTAGTAGGTGGTAGCTGAGAACAGCAGATAGCTTTTGCCCTCAGGGCTCTGTAGTGTTGAACTGAGGAAATGAAGAAGCTCTGAAGCTTGTGGCCAGCATGTGAAGGTGTCATTGAGGATGCTTTGTTGGGCACCTCTGGTAGTCATGCAAGAGCTTGACTGTTACATACTTGTCATACATCAGTTAATTCCCATACAATGTTGTGTATTCTTTTTGTAGGTGACAATAGAGAAATTTTAGTGGGCTAAGTATTTTTCACTCAGGTCAGCTGCTTTTGCTGCCTTAACAAAAACCTAAGTAAAATTAAGTAGTGGATGCACGAATTTGAGTTATGGGAACAGCCAGGCGGTGGCATCAGTGCACAGCAAATAAGTATTTGTACCTCACTTAGGAAGACCAGCGCTTGTGTAGTCACCCAGCTCTGTACAAGTGGGCTTAGATAGGTGAAGTGCAGCTTTTTAATGTAACCGATCAATAACTAATCATTTGCAGGCATTTATGTTCAGCTTATTTTTAAGGGGATTGGATGTGATAGTTTTTGTACCCAATTACTCAAACTATATTTGTGTGCCAGTTTCTGCATGTAGGTTTGTTACATGTTTGTTATGGTAATCTCTTCAGTCACTGGTTTTAGTGTTCTTGTCTTCAAACTGCAGAAGACTTTTTGGGGTGGGGGGTGAAGTTCATAATGTTAATGTTTTAACATTAATGAATAATCCCTCATTCATTCCTATCCTGCTTTTATGTTAGCATAGTTTATAATCATGAGTATCTGATCAATAAATCTGCCTCACAACCTTTTAAGGTAGATAGGTATGATGGCAGAAAAAAAAATCTAAGGAGTTTTTTTACAATAGTGGTAGTGAGAATTAGAGTGAAGATAAGAGTTCTTGACTCAGGCCTGCAGCCAGGGTTAAGTTCCTCTTAAAGACAGTAATAGTGTTCTGTGTACAGTACTGCCAACACTGGCCACTATTTCCTAATAAAGGGTTCTGGCTTTTTTCTTGGAACAAACCCAAAACTTTGGTTCTGTCTTAGTCTTCGTTTTATCCAATTTCTTTTTTATTTCTTCATTTTAACTTATTCAAAGAAAAAAAAATAAGCTTCATCCATATTAGACACTGCTTTGTTGTTGTTTTTGCTGTCCCATAAGTAACACTTTTAAGCAGTAGCTGAAGCAAACATTGCAGTTCCTCCTTCACAACAGTGTTGCCATGTTGGCTGTAGCACTGACCTGCTTTGGTGTTAATGTGCAATGTTTAAATTGCCTTATATTGTTGGCTGCTCATGTCCCTATGCTAATTGCTGCTAGATACCAGCCGTGTCTTTTTGTACTTGGAAATGATGCCTGCAATTCGTAGAATCCATTCAACAGAGGAAGAAGCATTGTGAGACAAGAAAAAAAGTTGTGATCCTTGCTCAGCTTTATTATTAGCACATCCCAGAGGATGACCTAGGCAATACTGGGCTGATAAGGTTGGGTATGCTGCAATGATCTTGCATGTGGCTTTGAGAGGGAATTTCTACGAAAAATGGGGATGAAGACATCTGTCTGCATTCTTCCTATTGGAACTGTTAGTACCTGTGGAAGATCCCATGTCAACATGTTGTCCACAAGGCAGGAGTTGGACTTCTGCAGCTTTACAAGTGCTTCTTGCTATTCTTGGCCACAAATTTCAAGTGTCTGTAATTCTTTAAAACTGAGTAGTGCATTTGTTTTGCACATTTCTTAAAAAGCCAGCATGTATTCTTAAATTTACATAACATGAGCCTGTGATATTAGAAGTCATTGTACATCTGTCCATGTAGGAGATAGTACACACTGCTGTGTATAACTTAGAAACAAGAGCAAGTGAAACAAGGGGAGAGCACTGGAGTGACACACGTACTGCTTTGAAAAAGGCATCTGAGCCTACTGCTAACCACTCAAAATTCCTCTCTGAAATAATATTTGAAAATCAACTGGTTTTATCAATTTTCATATAGGAAAAGCAGAAGTGGTGTGCTGCAGTTGATGTTTATCTTGTTTCAGTATGACTGCCTTTTTTCTTTCCCAAGAAAATTGTCCACATATGACTTCACCTAGCTTTAGTATTTCCATTCTGGGAGTACTAAGCATTGTAGGTCAGGTGGGAAGTAAGCTAGTTGTGTAATTTCATACCCACTTATGATCTTTATGTATCCACTTTTTCAGTCTGAACAATCTGCCTTTATTTTAGTCGCTTCTGCTTCATGTTTGTTATTTCGTAGCTTCTGCTGCTATCCTTTCTTACAGGTAGCTGTTAATGTGTGCATATATACATTTTCAAGTATCCCCAACTTCTTTGGTTAGGGTGGCCCACCTGAACCCCCATAGACACCCGAGCTCATTAAAAGCAAAGCTAAAAGAAGCAGTAAATTGCAGTAAAGGTTAACATACTCTGGTAAGTATGTTAACATATTCCATGCTGCTTTAGCAAGTGTTTTCCTGGTATCCAGGCTACCTATTTTATGGCTATTCAGCTGGAGGTGGTGCTAGTTGGTAATACTGTTTTATAAACAGTGCAACTCAGTGTGGACAACCTCAAGAAACAAATACATCTTTGAAATGTGTGATGTTGCTGGCCAAAAGAGTAGACAAAGTGGCCTTTCATTCAAAGTTAGAGATAGGCCTGTACTCACTTAAATGTCAACTGCAGTTATTTAGGAAAATAGCATCTAGATATTTCTTTTACTAGCTAAAAGAATTTTTCAGTTGTGTAATCTATAACAGATAGTGATAGAATTTATAACATGCTTCTTTTACCATTTTCCACAAAGCAAGACTTTATCTGGCAAAATGACCTCTTATACTTACAATTAGTATGTCCCAAGAATTCAGTGTCCTTCAGCAATAGTCACTTGTATAAGAATGTCTATAAACAGAAAAAAACCCATAACTGTTTTCAGTGCCAGCTCATCCTCCTCCATGATGTTCATAAGGACTGTGGAGATGCTGCTGTGGAGAGTGGAGGATTGAACTACAGGCCTGAACACCTGGAGTTCAGTCTATGTACCTTGGACCTAGCATATTTCTAAACCTCCTTGGCTTGCTCTTCCAAAGAGTTGAACTCTTGAATATGCTGCCCCTTCATGCTTCTATTGCAACAGTTCACACTCTATGATGTGAGGTAATGTGAGACTGTCTTTTTTTTAAGAACTCCAAACTGCCACAGATTGGAACACTAACTGCAGTCATGTACCATCTGTTGTTGTCTCTTGGCCATACGGGCATGTTCCTGAATGTCCCCTGTGTCAATATCCCATGTGTGACAGGTAGAGAGGTTTAACTATTTCTTTATAAAGCACCAGTGTATTCATATCTTTTCAAAGAAGTGATTGTCTTGCATTAGAAGGAGATTGCCTTGTGTCACATGCTACTTTAATTCAAACTGTTGTTATAGCAGATATTTTGGAGGAAAAAAACCTTCTAATTTGCCAGGCACATTAAATGTTCATTGAATTCAAATTAATAAAGCTCACAGAGCTACAGAATATAGCTGTATGCACAACTGACGTATTTCTATAGTTATTTACTCGCTTGAAATGCTATTTCACTAATAAGAGCAAATGTTGTTCCATAAAAAGCAAGGAGCTTATGTTGATCCCTGTAATTACTCTTTAAACAGATGGAACATACATGTCCAGCTCATTTCAGAAGCCCCAGGCACAGCAGTTTTGCAGTTACGAGGATTTAGTCTCACTTCCATGAAAAGAAATGGCAGTAAAGATAATTTGTAACTTTTCTTGATTCTTACTGCACAGCAAGTGTATTGTTGAAAGGACATGGGAAACTTTGGAAAAGGAGCTAAATAGAAATGAATGCTGCACAAAGTGCTTTGGGCACTGGAAAATATTCTTTTTCAATGTCAGCCATTCCCAGTGTGAAGCCTTTGGTGCTGTGAAGGCTGTACTGTGAGGCAGGCCATCCCTAGGGAGTCAGCTCTTCTGGCCAGAATCCCACATGGATCATTAGCAAGTAGTATCCAATAAAAAAAACCTGGAAGGCAAAGGTTTCATCTCACACTGTACAAAAGCCATCTATTTGGGATCAAGGTTTATCTCCTACTGCATGGAATCAGCCTTTCATTGAACATAAAAGTCTCATTTGAAGCTTCTCTAATGATTAATATCTGCTGACTGTCTTTTGTTGGACCCAAACAAAAAACCTTGTCAGGTTATGTATTAATTGAGGCATGACAAGTAACTGATTTTCTCTGGATGATGGCAAAAAAGCAACAGTTTAAAGGGCTACAGTTGCTAATTTGGAACTAAAGTGAAAGATAGGATCTGGATTTCTTTCTTTTGGCTTGTGCTTTATCATTGGGATTTCTGAAAGCAGCTGGAACTTCTGCTGAACAGAAACAGGCTCCGTCTGGCTCCAGCTGATGAGATGTTGCACTGCCTGTGCCAGCTGAGCTCTGTGTCCCAGAGGAAGAGTTCTGCCTTGTGGGAGGGCACATGGTGATAGTGCCTCCTGTCCTCCTGGCTGTGCTAGGGCAAAATCTAACTCTCTGTGGGAGTCCAGGAGAGGATGCCCAGAACCTCTGCACTCTTTTGTTGCCCTGGCAACAGCATCGTCCTTTCTGAGCTGCTTCTATGCCATAGGTACTGTTGCATACCTCAGGGCTGCAGCTACCTCTTGCTATGATCTCCTTTCTCTGTTTCCAGTGATGCAGAACAGGTAGGCATAACCTTCTTGGTGAAAAGGTCAGTGTCCTCTTGCACATACTCACTTCCCACTGATTCTGGTGAGAAGGTGCACCCAGAGAACAACTACCACTACTTAAGGGTTGGGTTTGATGACCTTAGAAGACTTTTCCAATGTGAATGATTCTATGATTCTCCATAACCACGAAATAATAACCTAACCTTACTAGTTGGTTCTTGTAATACATACCTGTACATAATGAGTCTTCAAATTAAGCACTCACCTCAGTCCATTCCTGTTGTCTTAGGTATTTTGTCAAGTATTCACAAAAGAATGTTTGCAGGGAGATGTAGCTAGTCCAGATAACAGATCTTCTGTCCTCTCACTCTTACAATAAGTTCTTCTTGCAAGTTAGTAAGTTCATGCATTGCCAGATCTTCCTTCTGCAGTGTGGAAATGGTACATGTGGATGTTTGTAAATGGCATTTTGGCATGGGTGAAAGTGTGTCAAGGTTTATGCTAAAAAGTAAATAATACAGCAGCTGTGTGATAGTGCTTGGCCCCAATCTCAGGGCCTCTTGTTTACTCCTAAGGACATATCTATGAGTCCTGCAAGACTAAAAAAAAAATGCATCCTGAAGGAAGCTGCATAATGTGACTGTTGAGACCTCAGTGAAGCCCTTTTCAATAGCTCTTCTCATTGTAGTCATCCTGTTACATCTAATTACTGTACAATTTGAATTCCAGGAAAGCTGCTCCAAAGCCTAATCCTATATTTACAGGGGGAAAAGGTGACCTGGGAAGCCTCAGCAACCTGAAGTTTCATCTAGGTTTATCTCAAGACTGCTACTAAGGAAAGGAGAGCTGCCAGCTGTCTCCTGAAAGGAAGGGGCGCCCTTTGAAGGGAAAATGACTTTAGAAAGGTGATGTGCAATAGAACTGAGCTAGTGGAAATAAGAATTACACTTGGAGACTGTGTATATTATATTCTGTAACCCTCTGCTGACAGGGGAAGAGCAGTCTCTGCCTCTTTACCCCTCTGGAAAGTGTTTGAGATAAACTGCTCACATCTCCAGGGACTGTGTAAGATGCTGGAACCTGTGTAAGGGTATATGAGGAAGAGGAAGATGATGCCATGGGAACCTCACCCCAATACAGCCTGAAGAAATTGAATTCTCACTCAAGCTATCAACTGGCTACTCCCTTGTGAGACTCTTCTCTAAGGAAGAGGACAGAAAACTCAGAGTAAACCTGACTATGTTCATGTTGCTGACCTGTCCCAGGGAGTCACTTTATTATGCTAATGATGAGGTGATACTACTTCCTCTCTCCTGGTGTTTTCAGCAGAGAGCAGGTCTGCTTCATCTACTTTTTGCTCATCAAGGGTTTTGAGACTTTGTTGGTGAAGAAGTATTGTAGCCATATGGACTTTGATTTTGCAGAGTTTGCAGGCACTAGTACCTATCAGTTGTTCAGATGGATTTGTTTAATCAATCAGATTAACTTGTGGAACTAAGAGGACAGGCCTTGCCTTGCACTTGGGTAATCAACTTCTGAAATAATTTGTACGCCAAGATGAGTAGTACATTATATAAGATTTGACACAGTATATAATTTAAGATTTGCTGAGTCTCTGTTCTTTTCTAGTGGGTAAAATAAATGTTCAAAGAGAGAAGGCTTTCTGCAAACATGAGAATTAATTGGAGATGAAAGTGAAACCATAAACACTGACATATCTTGTCATACTACTACCCTGTGCTTTCAGTATTGCTTTTACTTGAGTTAGGGTTCCGCTGGTTTTTGCTTAATCTTTTGGTAGTTTGGCACTATTGAAAAGTAGTGTAGAACAGTAGTTGTACTCTAGCCTTTCAGATCAATTTGCTCAATCACATTCTTCAAGGATATATAACCTAGGAGGAAGCTTTTGTATGGATTAGCAGTCCTTAGTCCTTTTAAACACTGATTTAGTGGAGAACTTATGTCCATACTTAATTAAATACAGAGGTAGTTCCCTTTCAGTCATTAGGACTATTTGTGTATTGAGCTTCATGTGGCTTTCCCCAAAGCCACATCCTAGACTTCAGAAAAACTCTCTTCCAAATCTCTAGTTCAATTTTCAGAGCCTGTTATTTGCAGGATTTTTATTTTTTTTTTAATGGCGGAAAAATGCATTTTTAATCTCACCCAGAAAAATCGTTGAAGTGGGACTGTTTGCTAAGAAGGCAAAAGAGAAAAGAGCAACAAAAAGAGCCCTGAAGAAGGCTCTGCTGAAATATAAAGGGTTGACAGTGGGATATGTAACAGGCCTCCACCTGCACGTCTGTATACTACAGACAAACACAGTTTAAGATCAGAATCAGATCTTTAAAAAGATCCAGCCCATTCCTTGAACATATTTACTCCAGTCACTTGATATTATTCTGAAAGCCTCACAGAATCCCAAATCTCACTAACATTTGTGCAGTTGCCTGCAGGCTCTGTTCTGCAGGTTTTTTTTCCAGGATTTCCCATGACTCAAATGCTTCATTAGGTTACTGTTTGTCCTTTTCATCTAAGTTGAATGCAGACCTTAAAAAAAAAAAAAAGGGGAAAGAAATTGAATGCCTCAGGCCATTTGAGAGCTGTAATTATGTCCTCCTTTATTTGAAGGATAGCAGCTCATACAGGAAACTTGATCCAAAGTTCAGAGAGGGTATTAGAAAGGCAATGAATCTTGTTAGCCTTGTATGAGGGTGTAGATATGTGCAGGTGTGGATTTATCTATGGATCAGTACCTTGCCCATGCAGTGTCCATGTGTTGCAGCCTTGACTTAGATTTCTGTTCTCCCTTAACTACTGCTGCTTGCAGAGTCTCTGAAAAGGCTTTAGGAATGAAATTACAAGAGGAGTAAATGTTGGTGTCACAAACTGTTCACAGAAGAGGCTTTCAAGTCCACTAGAGTGATTTGAATGTCCAGTTCCTCTTCCTTCTAACAGGAAGTACATGTATACCTAAATGGCATTGAGAATCTCAGCCTCTGCTTGTATTTAGGTGTAGGCTCTCTATATGTGACAATAAGTGTTACATACACCATCTTTCACATGTGCATGTTGCCAAGACACCATTGTAACTTTACCATAGTGCTTCCTCCCGTCATTGTGACGTTATTGGTTTTCTTTTGGGAGGGGGAAGGGCTGTGGTGTCAAACTAAATAGATGCATCTTGTTTACTGCCCTTAAATATATGGTGTTTTCTGTAGGAAATTATGTTGTTTGCATGAACAGTAGAGGCAGGAGAAGAACCATGATATATCTCAACTAGCTTCAGTAAATTTAGTGTTGTTGGTGTTTGAGTACTAAAGGGAAAGAACACACACAAAAGTGAATTGTTCAAGTTTTGCTGTATAAGCCTGTAGCTCTGTAGAAGTCTCTGAAGTTACAAAGCTTCCAAGGAACATCAAGAACTACTGGAAAAACAGCTGAAAGGAATTCTGTAAATATGGATCAGCTTGCAAATACACATCAGTACTGCATAGTGACCAGCTTTCTTCATTATTCATTACCTAAGTGACATCACTGTCTTATATTAAGATGATGAATTAGACTTTTTTTCCTTTTTTAAAATAGATATAAACCACTCGGGTTGTCCAGTCCAAGTATCCTGTTTTGCTGCTAGGAAAATGGGCTGTATTTCTGGTGCTGCAGTGATTGTGCAGTGCAAAAGAAGCTTCAGGCAGCTTCAATGGAATATTTTGCTAGGGAGACTTACCAGTAATTTGGTAGAGCCTGGGTCAACGTCTGGGAAGTATATATCCACTTCAAGAATTAAAAGCAGCAGCAAGAAACCCAAGCCTGTTGTTTTTAACTGTCTTGTTCCACTCTCCACAGTTTTAATGCAATCTGGATGTAACACCCAGTGTTGCACGTCAGGCTGTCGTGCTTCCTGCTTCCTTCTTAAAAGTTCTAAAAGGATGTTACAGCAGAGGGCAGTAGGAACCTACCTCTGCCTAAAGTTGTTTTGGATCACAAGCATGCAAGCATCTGTGTTCTCCCTACTCGTCTTCCCTTCTTTAAAGATATTCAAGGACTAGATAAAGCTTAGAGATGGGACCTGCCACAGCTGTTGTCACTGTATTTATTGTGGAGAATACAAGGTGTGTGTTCGTAGCTCTGTTTCTAGTCAGTGAACTGACTCTCAGGATTTGATGGATGCTGCAAAAAATCCAGGCCCAAACTAATGGCAGCAATTGGGCAATTTTTATCTCAATTCAGAATCCTCTAACAGTTGGTAGAGGGGAAATGATGTGACAAATTAAACAGCTTATCATCAAGCATGTCTTTCTGACAGTTGCTGAAATACCTTACTGTTTAGTAAGGCTGTTTCTTAATTTCCCAGTACAACATCTAGGATTTGAAAACCAGAGACTTTAAAGGTGCATGCATTTAGGTAGGGAGAAAAAGCCAATGCTGCAAAGTAGCCTCCAGCTTGGAACCTTTCAGATGCACACAGCATGGTGATGTCAGCAGTGCCGGGATTACCTTCCCTCTGCGCATCTCCTTGCTTTGGTCTTCGCTCCCCCTCAGCATCTTCTGCCAGTGCTCGGAAGCCACTGTAGTTCACTTGGATGAGGTTGTCATTCTCTCCTGGTAATTCAAGTTAGCGTTCCAGTATTGTAAGCCACCTGAGTAGGTTTGGGGTTTCCCTGCTCTCCTGTTTTTATTTCCTGAAGGGAGACATGCTCATACATGTTCTTCTCTGGCTCAGCAGACTTGAGTCTCAGCAGCAGGCGCAGATGTGTGTGAGCATAATGCCAGTTCAGAGCAGAGATCAGCAGAGGCTTTGAACTTGCTCTCTCCTTTAATTGGAAGTAGCCCGGATCTGATGAGCTTCCAGACAACATTGCAAAGCTCAGCTTTCCCCCACCCCCGGCTTCTCCAGGCGTGTGAGAATGTAGGTGTGTGGGAAGGAGGGAGTTGTCATTGTGAAGAATTGTTCAGGAGAGTGGGGAATTACTCATTTCCTAGTTGACTGGTGAGGATCTGCCTTATGTATTGCTACACCTAGGATGTATTTTTAACTCTCCTGTGGTAACTATAGCATACGTACAGATGGACTTACTGAAGGATAGATAAAACATACTATGAATTACACAGACTGCACAGGGATACTAGGAATGTGGCCAGCTGTAGAAGTACCTAGCCCTCGCAGTCGCTCATGTCTTTTAAATTGAGACAATACTAGATAGAATGGTTTTGGTTTTGTCTTTTTTTTCTTCCTTTGTTTGCCTATGTGCTTGTAAAGTATAGGCTGAAATCAGGACTCAGGTAGCAGAGGCATTCACAAAGTGGGTTGCTTCTGAGGCCTGACCAGTCCCATCTGTAAAGGACAAAGGCTGTTCACTGCATGGTTGTTCAGAGCTGTTCAAGGATGGAAAACGCAAGGAATCGTAGAGGTGAGCTGTAACTTCTGAAGATCCCTTACCTTTTCCAGTGCTTTTCTTTCCCTGTTACTCAGATTAAGTCCATGCCTGGTGAAGTCCCATTTTGGGCAGAGAATTGTCTTGTAGGATAAGCAGCAGGAGGGGGAGACAGGGTAATGAGTTAATAAAGTGTATTGCTTTGGTGGGGTCTGCAGCTTGTCACATTAACTCTAACAGTGCATTACTGCAGTCCATGTTCAGAGGACCCCTCTGTGCCATGCTGTAGTGCTGTAGGGGATCATGGAATTCATGAATGTTTGCCTGCTTCTCTGAGAGTTGTGCCCAGGATGCTCTGGTACAGGAAATACCCACTAGGTACTAAGTGGAGAATACACATCTCTCTGGGCTATCTATGCTTTCAAAGCTAAATATTCCTGCAAAATTCCTTTTAGAAACTGTTTTCACTATGCCTAGCTATAAAGACCGCTTTTTAAAAACTATATTAAAAGAAAAGGCACTCAAAATTGACCACACAATGATTTAGATGATTGTAACATGGATACTTAGTTAATGATTGTTCCTCTAAAATAAAATCAGGTGGACAGATAAACATGTATTGAAAACATATTTAAGTCCAAATTTCAATACTTACAGCTGAAGTAATAGCAAAGAGGGTAAAACAGACCTGTGCAGTTTTACTAAGTCCTTTCTGCTTTGGAAATGTGAGTTTTAGTGGGAGTACTTGTTGTAGTTCTGTCCATGTCTTTTTAGAGGAGACCAGAATCACTGAAACTCTGCAGGGAAAAGCTAAACCACAGTATTCTTATCTAATTCAGAGCCCTGCATATGTTGCGTGGTACCTCTGAGGTAACTCCTTTTCCATCAAGTCATGCTGCAGTGGTACCTTGTTTATGTTTAATTATGTGCTGTTTATTAACAGAAAACAGTGAAAACAATCAGCTGTTCAGGGAACAGGAGCAAAATCACTAAAGCAAAACAGCTGAAAATTTTCAAGTAAATAGGTTTGGTGTTGGAAATTGTATTTCACATACACATTCTGTTTAAAATTTCAAGGAGTTTTTGAACCTTTTTTAAATTTGACAAGGCAAAAATATCTTGTTCCAATTATAATTTTAGATGTTGCATACAATCTTAAGTTGGTACAAAGCACTTTGAAAAGCAATTTCAGTATTTTATTTTGCCATTTTTTGTATTTTTAATTATAAAGCAAACTCGAATGTTTTGACATCTTCCAGAGAGGATGGAAAGTCTATTTTGAAGTTTTTGTGGCCTGAGGTTGGTCATTATCTTATGCAGATGTGACATCAGCACCCTGCATGGCTGGGTGGAGGAGTTAGATTGCAGGAGTTAGGACAAAATACAGAAATAAATATTCACATTGAAGCTGCACAACCTGTCTATTTTAGCCTTGGTTAGGCTTTAGTGGGTGGCTGTTTGAGTGTGCCTACCTCTAGCTGCATCTGAAGCAGAGGAGTGTCAGAAATGTTAAAATTTGTAGTGCAGGGTCTTAGGACTTCATCATCATTGGACTTCCCTACATGGTGGAAGTTTTGAGTTTTGATCAGCTATTACTGATACAGACATTTGAGGAAAGATTCAGAGGTTTCAAAAAAGACAGGATTGATCCAAACACGGGGAAAAGCAGATTAGAGCACCCAACTATTGAGGACAAAGATAAGTGGCTTCATTCTATATGCTTAGAATACAGTAGCCAAAAGGAAATAATCCTGTTGCTGTAAAAAGAGAGAAGTGCTGCATTACCTGATAAGTCTGGTTTTCAGTGTCAGCCCTCTTCAAAGTGGTAAGTGATGAAAAAGGAAAAGCAGGAATGGTTACCTGCTAGTGGACATGAATTGAGGCATTTGGGCACTGTCACTCTTTGGGGACTAAACTGCTAAGAAGTAAACTGTGTGTCCTACTTCATTTTCTGGTCTGCTCCTGGCAGGATTTGTGATGGCACAATTGTGGCAGTGCCCGTAACGAAAAGTATTGAGGCAGTAATTTGTCACACAGGTCACTTGAATATCCTTAATTAGAAGCTTCTAGCACATGATTAAGAGAGAAGAAAGTAGCAATGGAATTGCTTCTTTATATTCAACTGATGTTTCCCAAATTAAGTAGTAAATTCCTAAAATCTACACCATGAACTGATGTTCCCTGGAGTAGCAACCTCTGCTATGTCAGAGTAGTTATGATTGTTACTATTACATGGATACGTAGATGTGCTGAGGATCAAAGTGTGCAGAACACACAGCAAGAGGGAGCACCCAGATGGTAAGAGAGTCAACCTGAAATGGAGTGGCCAATTCCCCAGAGGGCTGGGCAGCCCTTCAGAGGGACCTCGACAGGGTGGAGGAATGGGCACAGAGTAACTGTCTGAGGTTCAAAGGGAAGTGCAGGATCCTGCACCTGGGGAAGGATAACCCCATGGACCAGCACAGGCTCAGGAAAGGAGCTCTGTGGAGAAGGACCTGGAGGTCCTTGTGGGCACCAAGCCATCCATGAGGCAGCAGAGTGTCCTGTGGCCAAGTGCTGTCCTGGGGTGCATTAGGAAGAGCTCTGCCAGCAGGCTCAGGGAGGTGATCCTGACTCTCTACTCGGTGAGGTCACATCTGGAGTTCTGTGCTCCTCAGTACAAGAGAGACATGGAACTCCTGAATGGGTCCAGTGGAGGGTCACAGAGATGATTAAGGGACTGGAGCATCTCTCTTCCCAGGAAAGGCTGAAGGAGCTGAGCCTGGCCAGCCTTGAGAAGACACAGCTGAGAGGGAACCTCATCAGTGTCTGTCAGTATCTGAAGGGAGGGTGCTGAGAGGATGGAGCCAGGCTCTGCTTCATCTGAGCAACAGGACAGGAGGCAATGGGAAGAAACTGGAACACAGCATTTCACCTGAACGTGAGGAAGAATTTCTTTACTGTGTAGGTGACTGAGCACCTACAGGAACAGATTGCCCAGAGAGGTTTTGGAATCTCACTTGTTGGAGATATTCAAGAGTTCTTGCAATGTGCTCTAGGATGAATGTGCTTGAGCAGGGAGCTTGAACCACTGTGGTCCCTTCCAAGCTTACCCATTCTATGATTTTGATTCTGTAAATGGGAAGACAGATGAAGGAAAACATTGCAGTATGCTTGAGTCATGTATTATCTCACTGGCATTTGCTTAACAAGCCTTATTCTGAAATGCAGTTTTCGCTTTGCCCTGCTTTCAAATTCTTCCAAAAAAATCCCTTTAGAAAAAATTAGGCAGAGGTTAATAGTAGCTTTGCTATGAAATCTGCTTATGCTTTACATAACATAAAAGCCTGCCTGTCTAGGTTGGATGTCTGCTTAGTTCTGTGCCACCTTGTATGAGCATAACAAGTAAGACTCAGTTTTAAGCAACAGAAGGTCAACTGAATTCTAGTTAATCCATTTATTTCAATTTGCAGAAAGCAGGGGAGAAAAAGAGGAATCAGTGCAGAATAAGATGATACTCAAATGGTAAACTTCTCATGTGAATTCAGAGTTCAAACAGAGCAGAATGTAGCCTGTTCATCCAGTCTCTACTCTGGGATCAAGTACAGCCTTTTCCTATTCCAAAGGAGAGAGTTTGTCTCATTAGGAGCACCACTGTGGCCAGCAGACAGCATCTGGCAGATCCTGTAACAGCTACAAAGAACATGCTATCTTGTCAAGTAAGTGCAACTGCCCATGATGGTCTGTATAGATGAGTCCTGGGTGTTGGGTTTGTTTTTCTTTTTCCCACAGCCTTTCTTTCTTTCATGGGAAAACTTTCCTGGAGGGAGGACCTGCACTGTAGCTGAAAATTAGTCAGTCTGGCTACTCCTCTGAGATCAAATGGAGTGCCAAGCAAACACGGCCATAGAGGTTTTGGTTACACAACTGTGTCTTTTAGAGCCAACCTGAATCACTTGCCACAGCACCACATCATGTATATATGTTTGCCGCCCAAAATATATTAGCTTGTATAGCTGCCAAACTGCATGGCACAGTCACACCTAGTGAGCTCCCTGCTTTCACTTCTAGTTCACTTTCATTATTGTTGCTTTTCAGATTTGTCTCTGGGCTTGGAGAAGTATCTGTAGCTTTGTTTCCTACAGAGAAATTGCTAGTTTGAATGCTTCTCTCTCAAGGAAGATATAAAGCATCACTGAGTCAGAGGTTTTCTACCCTTTCTATTCAATAGGCTTCAGGAGAGGTCCTAAATCCACTTGTGTTCTACTTTCTTTCTACTTTAACCACTCTTATATTACTTCCTGTGTAATATTTCTTGGCCTTTGGTAGCACTTGAGGAAAGTTCCCTTTGATATTGAACATGACTGTGTTCATTAGTGTGCTGATGACTCTTCCATATCACCGAGGGAGGATATGAGAAAGATGCCTGCAGACATCCCCCTCTTTTCATATTTCAAATTTGTGTTTATTTGTACTCTGTTTACAGTGTTTAGGGATATCTTAGCTTGCATGACCTGGCTCATATCTGAGACATTTTGAATTGATTTTGAGAGGAAGCTGTGTGTAAATTTTCTTCTGTAACTTAACCCGATATGTGATGCTTGCTTTTTGGTTCCTGGTGGTATGCTAAAATGAAACAAACAACAGCAATATCAGCAACTGAAATTAACCAAAGATTCATGCTTTGAGACCTAGGCAGAAGTTTACTCTTAGTTCTTTTATCCTCTCTATGCCTATAGATTTTTTTTTCCTCTCAGAATTTGTTCCTTTTCATTTTACTGGCAATAGGTGCCACAGAACAGAGCTCAGCAATTTTTCAAGGATGCTTTGCTATATTGCATCTTCTGTCCCAAGGAATTTAGCAGAACCCAAGAGACACTTCCTCATGAAGGAATTAAATGCAGCCACACAGTTTAGCAAAGGCACAGCTCTGAGTCTGGTGATCGGTGGGCACCAGGAGCCATCCCTTTCATTGAGGTTTCCATAGGTGCTGTAGTTCCCAGTTCCCTGCAGATGATTCAGTATTTGTCCCTGTGAGATGTTTTGTATCCAAGTGTGGTGGGGTGGCCATGACTGGCAGCCAGACTCTCACTCATTGCTCACTCGCTCTCCTCCTTAACAGGAAGGGGAGAGAGAATAGGAAGATCAAGAATGAGAAAGCTTATGTGTTGAAATGAGGACAGGGAGATCACTTTCAGTTAGCATCATGGGCAAAACATGCTAGACTTGAGGAAAATTTAATTAATGTATTGCCAATTATTTATGTATTTAATTAATTATTTGGGTATTGGAAGGCAAAAAGACTAACACTAAAACACTCAGAGAAAGTATCATTCCTTCTCCCTTTCCAAGGCTCATTTTTTCTCTTTCATCTTGTCTCCTCTCTTCCTCCTTGTTAGCACCACAGGTGATGTGCAGTCGGTCCCTTGAGCAAGGCAAAGGGGACTGGGCTTAGGGTCAGTGTGGAGCAGTTCAGCCCTGCTGCTCCCTTCTTGTCATGCCCCTCCACTCTGGCGTGGGCCCTACCCAGCTGCAGGGAATCTCGCTTTCCCAAATCATCCCCTGACACAGGGTTCAGTATTCCAAACTCCCAGGGCTGGCCACAGTGCCTGCTGCTGGGTCAGGTCTCCCAGGAGTGGTGGCACTGGGCCCTGTGCTGAGTGCCACATGGAGCAGCAGCCTCAGGAGGAGACAGGATGCTCAGTGCCTGGGGAGCCTGCACTGGCCCTTGTCTCCCTGTCCAGGGGTGAGTGTGAAGGTGCTCAGCACGTTGCAGCATAAGGCTATCAATAATAAACCATTTAAAATATCTCAAAAGCAGTGCTGTGATGACAGCCCAAGTAATTAATTACATTACTTTTAATAGACCCTTCAAACAGTGCCAAGTCAGTGACATCTGCTGCAGTGTTGGAAGTACCTTCAGGGAAGAACATTTTTAATACAATGATACCTCAAAAGGCTGGCCATAGATAGGCTGAAAATGGCCATGCAGAGGATAAAATGTTTTAGCAGACTGTTAAGCTCTCCTGCATATTGCTCAGCCAAAAAAATGACCATTCATCCACTTACTGGTGGATGATTTAATTGCAGCCTACTTCTAAAAGCACATAACCCGACATAAGATGCATTCCACCCTTCTTGGAGAGGCCTTTGTTCTCCTGCACCTTATTTCTGGTTTTTATCATGCTACTATTGCTCATTTTAGCATAGTTTTCTGTGACCCCTAATCCAGGGGAGTCCTCACCCTCAGCTCATGCACAGTCTTGCTCCAGAGCAATTAAGAGGACTGATTAACTGCAGCAGAGTATGTGGAGCTTGAGTTTTCATAGAAACATCAATTCACTTTCTGCACTGGTTCTCTTGGGGAAACAATGCAAAAGATGTTATTACAATAGGGTTTGTTTATTGACCTTCTCTAATTTCTGTGTTCATAAAATAATCTTGTTTATTAACAAGTAATCTTTAGCTGAGATGCACTGTGTTCCCTGAAACATCTAGTGCAGAATTCATGGATCAAAGCTGGAGAAACTGAATACCAGGGAATTCATTTCAGAGGATATGATCTCATAATCTCACTATTTATCTCTGGAGATAGAGAGATCTTGGCTGGCAGCTGCAACCCTAGAGATAAGTGCATTTGAAGGAAATGGAACATTTTAAAGAAATATATTTACTATATTATATTTTTATGCTTGTGCCAAGTCTCAGGGTTAGGATAAAGGCCAGGTTTGCTCTTGTTTTACTGTTTGTACCTGGCCCACTCTTATTCAGTGGAGTTAATGTGGAAATAAATAGCAACCTAACTTTATGATTCTGCTCCAGTAAATCTCAGGAGGGCTGGTAGAAATGCAGCTTCTTAGGGTCTCTTTCCAAGCCTTCGTGACTGTCTGCACCAAGAACTCCGTGCTGCAGTGGCAGCGCAGGGCTGGCGGAGTTGGCTTCATTTATCACAATAGGGGACTTGTACATCTGATTTTTCTTTTCTAGAGTCAGTATGCAGCCCCTTCATTCTTTGTTAGCCATGGTGAATCACTGATCCTACTGTGCTTCAGAAATGGAGAGAGGGAGAGCAACAGTGTCCTATGCCAGGTGGAAGTTTTTATTGTCTAAAAACGTCACCATGTAGAAAATAGTGGAAAAGTTGTGTAAGAGCAGCGTGGAAGCAAGGGAGGACTGTTCAGTAGATCTTTTTTATCTCTGTGGCATGGAAATAGAGAGCTGGCAGCAGTGTTCCAGTGGCTGGAAATCTCCAAGGTAATTTCCAAGATTTGCTGATAGCTTACATGGAAATTGGACAAATAATTTTACAGAACAGTACTTCCCATCTAATTCCTCTTCTCTGTATGCTGTTTCCTCAGTAAATGGCTGCTCTATCACCAAGATTTACTTATTTGGCTGCATTGTTTGTACAATCTTCCTTTACACATTATGTGCCTAAATTTCAGAGATTTCCAAAGGACTCATGATTTCCCCTGACATTAGCTAAACCAGCTGGAGCTCAGTATCTGAAAAAGGAGGCTTGCTATGTTCATTTAAAGCAGCAAGCAAAAACTCAGCATTTAAATCCAGAGCCAAAGCTAGGTCACATCAGCTCTGGTGCAGTTAAGTGCTTAGGTGGGCAAGCAGGCAATGTCACTGCTCTGATTCCTGGGGGCTGCTCTCATGTTTAAAGTTAGACATGTCTGTCTGTCCTGCTGAGCTGCAGCCAGTGTCCCAGAAGCTCGGGTGGAATGAGCACCTGGATGCCAGTGGGCCAGGCCTCCCCTTGTGGAGATCATCCTGTCACATGGTGAGCTGGACCCCTCAGAGGAGCAGGAGATCAACCTTAATTCTGCTTTATTCACCCCAGGTGAAGGGAGCAGACATAAACTCATGAGAAGGGAAATAATCTGGCCAGGAGATACAGGAATCTGCAGGAACTAAGACTGAAGATCTGATAGTGAGGCCTTAAAGGAAGTGAGGCCCTTGTAAAAGGGCCTGAAAGCCTTGGGCTGGGCTTGTAGGTACCAGTTTTGGGAAGAGACACCAGGGAGTACTGTGAGAATGTGAGGTGCAGAGTATGATGCTTTAGAAACAGTGACTCCTGGGGCCCACAATGGGTGGGAGTTACATAATGCTGCTGATGCTGGTTTTCTTGCCAGGAAGGAGGAAAAGTCTTCAGTGTGGCTGAAGACTGATGGGGTATTTTTTTTCTTAGACTTTAGTTCTGAAAACTATAGAAGATTAAGTCACCTCAGTTGGGTCATGACCCTGTGATGACAGAATCTGATATAAATGAGCCTATGACTAAGCTGAATAATCCCTTCCTTGAGGAAAACTTTTCTCTGTTCAGTGTAGTAGATGGAGTCATCTTGCTCTGCACTCACTGCTGTGTGAAGCAATCCCACCACCTAACATATCCAAAATTACAATAGGGGGAACAAAAGCATTTGTATGATGTGGTGAGGAAACGGCATTAAAAAAGGCGAGCCACCTTGAAAGGCTGATCCTCTGCTGAGGTGTTTTGCATGTTGCAAATCACAATCAGATTTTCAAAACTGGGAGAAGACAGGGCAGCACCAGAAGAACACTTGCAAGAAGGGTTGTGCCAGACACTGAATGCGTTTTCATTCACGGGC
The DNA here is from genome assembly GCA_013400435.1 of Pycnonotus jocosus. Classification (NCBI taxonomy): domain Eukaryota; kingdom Metazoa; phylum Chordata; class Aves; order Passeriformes; family Pycnonotidae; genus Pycnonotus; species Pycnonotus jocosus. The sequence goes on along the minus strand of VWYP01030619.1, from coordinate 433,643 downwards.
ACACCATGAGTGAGAAGTGTTGCCTGAGATTACAGGATGAGATTCAATAGGTGTTAATAAATGAAAGAGATAATTAAGCCCCCTTTTTAATGAGCTTTTGCCTGCCACAAACTTCATCATGTGAACCTAGTACTTCTCACCTGTTGTAGCTGAAGTGCTGCAATTGTCCTCAGCACAGATTAATGTGTGAAGAACAAAGGTGAGCCACCTCATACCTGGGGGAAGAGCGTTGGTGCATCAGTCAGAGGTTAGCAAAGATTAAATTCTGACAGCTAACACCACAGAGAGGCGTGGTAAGAGGGCTGTCTTCTCCTTTGCCTTCTGATTGCCCACCAGGTTAGCTGAAATGCTTGAAGGTTTTTGGTGATATTCACTAATTTGTCAAACCCAAGAAGTCCTTTCCCATCCTAGCTATAGAAGATTGGAAGAGGCAGAGCTCTTGTGTGTGTTGCAAGCATGATTTCAATGAGTGTTTCCTTTTATTTTCACTTTGGCAGCTGTGAGTCTATGGGTTGTTCTGTAACTTATGTAATGGACTCAAGTATTAAAATCCCTTCTGAAAAAAAATCACCTAGAATGAAGTAGATTTTAGTAAAACTGCACAAGTTAGGTTTTGTAATGGCCTATTTCAGTGCCCACTGGAATCCATAGAAACGTTTCAACTGATTTTGGTGACTACTGATGAGATGTAGGCAGCTTCATTGAAAACCTGAAGGAGAATGGTGGTGATGCTATATTAAGACTGTGAACAAAACCCATTTATTCTTGCTAGCATCACTAAATGAGGGAAGAGGTTTTTTGGGGTTTTTTTGAGTCTTTTTTACAGTGAAAGAATATAAAGGTTAGGAAGAAAGAGGCCCTGGAGCAAATAGAAATATGAGAATGAGTCAGAGCTTTCAGCAGGACCTGACTCTGGCTGGGGTTTTCATCTTTGTGCTCAAAATGCATACAGCGTACAGAACAACTAATGAAATCAAACTTACATGCAAAGTAACTGAAGTGGGTGAATTTGATACATAGGATGTCTTAATTTTTCGATTTGCAAAATAAAATGTGACAAACTTTTAAAGAAACACAGTCATCCTCGTTTCAGTGCTAAGTGCTCTGTGGGAGGTGGAGCACAGATCAAATCACAGTCTGGATGTCAAGGGTCCATTTTTGAGTGTGACAGAGGTGATAATGAGGTTAAACTCCACGTGGAAAATGGGTGATTCAAGGGAGCTGAACTACAATGCTGCTTTCTGCACCATGTTCTGTGCCCTGCTCAAAGGTCAGCTGGAATAGCAGACCTAGGAGAAAAGCAGCAAGTGAAAGCCAGTTTCTCTTTGCCCTGATACAAAGAAAGAAAACTTTGCCCTCTTCATCTCAGTTTTTCCATAGTGCCACTGCTTTGGCAAGGAAGATACAGGCTCATAGAAATCTGGTGTTTTGGTTTTCTTTTGGTAACATGTAAAATTTTATTGATGGTTTTTGCTGATGTGGACTCCATGTGCAGTGAGCTGCACATCTTTGCTAAGCCACAGTGAAGTCTGGAAGCTCTATACTAATGTGGAGGTATCCTATGCAGAGATCTGTCACTATAGGATTTTAAACACTGCATGACATAAAGATTATTTGCTGAACAACAAGCAGTTTCATGTTTCAACAATATGACAGACTCGAAAAAAAATTCTCCTGACTTTAATTGAGAGGTAAGAGGTAATTGCTAAGCAGAAAATAATAGAATTACTGCTTTCCTTGTGTGTTACCTTCTTAGTTGGCACATCTCCAAAATCTGCTGATACAAAGATAAATCTGCATTTTTTGAGAAAGCTATAAGTAAATCCAAATCATCTACTTGGCCATGCATTCCCACTCCACTCAAATTCCTTTCTGAAGTGATGAATATACAAGGAACTTGAATAGAGTGCGGAGGAATAAATGCTGCAATAATTTAAAAGGGAGAGGAAAACCCACGAGGCATGCTGAGCTGCTATTTTCCAACTTATTGGTTAGTTGTTTTTTGGCTTTGTTTTTTGGGGGGTTTTTTGGGTTTTTTTCTGAAGCTGTTGGATTCGTTTCCTCTGTCATTCCTTTCTCTGCCTGGTGGAGAATGAAATGAGCTCTGTTGAAAAGGGAAGTCTATGGCTTTAAATCCTATTCTATAGATTGAAGTGGATTTTCATTTGTGCTTAGACTTTGTGCCAACCATCTCCCAAGAGAATTTCATTCATTAAAAAAAAAATACAGCTTTATTTCTCTGTTTTATGCATATTGGGTAATGTTCTCTCCCAACTACTGTTTAGCTTCATGAAGAAAAGTTTTGTTCTTCATTAACGCCCACAACTTAATCAATGTTTGTGGATATATCATCTTTTATTTCCTCTTTAGCTCTATTTTAGCCCACCCATATTAGGTGAATGATTTTGCCATTTCCCTTCTTAAGTTCTTGTTTCTCCACCAGGCACTGCAGTGTAACAGAGCAGGATGGAGTTGCCAGGCACAGTCTCATGGGAGAAAAGTCCAATTCCTTGCCTTTTTGTTAACCAGTATGATGTTTTTCAGACATATCCCTAAATATTTTTTCTAAATTTCTCCTTCATTAACTTGTTCATACCAGGATTCATTCTGACAGGGACAGAAAATTCCAGGTAGGTGTGGCCCATCTGCCATCAATGGGACACGGCCACCCTCCTCAAAAGTACAACATCCCACACCAGTTCTCATATACTGTTCCACTTTCTTCCTAATTGTCTAGTCCAGAAAACATTTCCCAACAGCTCAAGGTCAAAAGGTGGAATGTAGTTTATAGCCAAGACCAAAACTGAGAGAAACCAATGGGTCTTTTTTGCAGGAAATGTAAAATGCTGCTGCATGGTTCCTTCCCTAACTAATTATCCTTGTGACCCCGGTTGTGTACTTACCCCTTGTAAGTTTTATAGATATAGATATATGCACACACATATACATATATATATATAATGTATTACTTTCCAACAGAAGTGATAATATGTGAATTTTTGGGGGAATGTAGGCAGGCAGGCCTCTAAGACCTACTTGAGCAATGCAGACAAAAGCTGGCTCTCAAAATCCATGTTATCAGGATTTTCATCTGCAGAAGCTTGGTCCTGTTCTGAGATAGGTTTTGAAATGTTGTTACATTAAATGTGGGGCTCTAACAGTGGTGCTGAGCTGATTACAGAAACCAAAGAACTCAGTTTATCCAAAACACCTAGCACAGGGCAAACAGCAAGAGTGAATGCTTCCCCACCCTGGATCCCTCCTGGTAGGGGAGATCATAGCTTCCTCCCAATTCCCAGTGGGCACTTTGCCTGCAGAGCTGCTGGTAATAGAGTATTGACTCACTGCCACTCGAAATACCTCCATGCTGATGTTGCCCAGAACCCAAAGTGTATTACCTCTGCATTAATTGAAATGTAGCTTTCAGCAGCCCTTATAAACGTGCTCAGTTGCAGTGTGAAAGCATTTGTTTCCAGCAGAGATCCTGATAACTAGTGAGATTCAGGAGCGCTGACTGACCTTTGATCATCGGCTTTCAGCTTGGCTTGCTGCCGTGCTGGGAGGAGGAAGGGAAAGTTCTTCCTTATAAAAGCCAACTTCGTGTCAGTGTCTCCTGTTAACATTTAGTTTGTTTAGCTAAAAACACAGAGCTGTGAAACTCCCTTTGTCCTGAATTGCCTTTCTCCTTTTCCTAGTGATACTCATAGCTCAGAAGTTATGTCTTCATTTTTAATCCATATGTGACTTAGATTTTGATGAATATTGCAGCTGCTGCATTTCCAAGTTTGCCTGTCTCCTAGCTTTCCCCTCATTTCACCTCAAAAACTGCCTTGATATTTTCCTCAAGGCTGCCAAAGTCAACTTTACCTCCTCCTTGGAACCTCTTTAGCCCCACTGTTTAGGGACAAAACCTTGCTGGATGCTGCAAAGGGCAGCCCTGGCTGTGCTCCCCTAAGGGCTGGCACGGTAAGAGCCAGCAACCCTGCAGGCTGCTGTGTGCTTTTGCAGTCCTTGGACTTCTGAGAGAACCAGGGCTCTCCTGCCTGCAGCTCCTTCAGGATTTATCCCCTTTCATCCTCCCCTGATCCTTTTTCTGATCGTGCTTAACAGCAGGAGGGTCAACTGACACCTGTTCAAATCTAGGTTTTAGATTGCTGTCTGCTATATGACCTGGTTCCTCCCCTGACTTTGGAGCAATTTGTGCAATCTGAGCTTGACTCCATGCATTTCTCTCATCTATCCTGATTACACAAAACTCCTGTAACCCATGTCACTGGTAATGTAGTTCAGTACTAGTGGAACAATAGCAGATAAGTATGTTTGGCTTCCAAACAAACCACTCCCAAAACTAATACAAAAATGAAAAATTACTAACATCCACTAGGGCAAACTTAAAAAATGAAATGCAGAAAGGGGAGCAGAGAGGTCACAATATTTAAAATAAAGGCAAATTGAATACACAAAATTAACGCATCCCATGATCTGCAATGGCAGCTGCTCACTTTGAACTTTCATGGTGCACTGCACCACTACACTGCAGGTAGATAACCACAACCTCAGGTCAATGGCCCATTCAGGAGTATGCTAATTTTATACTAAGCCATTGTTAACAGGCAAGATTTAATGGCAGTGACTTTTCTTGGTATCTAATCTCCTAAGCAAATCTTAAAGCATTTTGATTTGCCTTGTTAGAGGATCAGTTCAGTGTTTCTGGCACTTTTCTTGTTGGAAAAATCTCATCTTTAAATACTTAGAGGGATGCTGGCTGTTGTTTCTGTTGTTGTTCTCCTCCCCTGCTTTAGTTTCATGTTTTCAGGAATTCGACAAGGTCCATACCAGTAGATGTGCAGAAATGGGGGAAGGATGGGACTGAGTTAGCCCTGGGATGAGTTTAGAAATGTAATTATTTTCCATTTTTGCAAATATTTTTGTTATCAGCTTTAATGGTATATATTGAATCTGCTTTGCTGTAATACATCAAAAGACACTTTGCATTTTTCCTGAGCCAGGGATTCTTTGGAAATCTGTGTCTTCAATTAATTAATTTTTATATACCACTGATATATAGTTTCCTAGAGAGCAGCATATTTTGACCTGGTATGAACTGATACAATTCTCTTGACTTTACCTGTGCTGCTTAATTTTTATAGTAGCATACCTAAGGGATATTTTGCATTGTACTTATGAGAAGAGGCTTGCAAAGATCACCTGCCTGGGAATCTGCTGCCTTTTTAGCCCTCCCATTGGATTTTACCACCTTCTTTGGGTTTGGGATCTCCTGAATGTGCATCAGGAATCATCAGGACAAGCACCTTGCCCACATGCCTGTTATCTCTGAGGACTTAGGTGCCACAGCAATAGCAACCAAACCGTGAAGCTCACTCTCAGAAAAAGGAAAATCTAAGGACATTCAAATTCTGGATTTAGAATCATGTAATAGCTCGGTGAGCCTGTCAGAATCTGACATATTGCATATTTGTGTATTCTGGTGACTTCTCATTTTAAGTGTGGGCTCACACCAGCTTTGCCCACCAGGTTCCTTCACTGGGCTGAAACCCAGCCCTGTGCCATCCTTTCCTAAGTGGGGTTTCTGAGCAGAGGCTGGAGTCTGACCTGGATTTTAATGGCATAAGCTATGGTGAGGCTCTGGACTAAGAACTACTGCTCTTTCAGTTGGCAAGAACATTTTGAAGGTCTGCAGCAAGAGAGCATTTAACAAGCCTCTGCTGAAATGAACACCAACAGATTGTAAATTGCAAAGTGCAGTGTAATTGAATCTGATCTCTGGCTTTTACAGACTGTAGTGATTGGAAATTGCCTTTCCTTTAAAGATATGCCATTCCAAGGATGGCTCCTTCTTGAAACTGTGATCTGATCATTTTTAAAAGCATAATGATGTGGAAGAAACAGTAGTATGGAGTCCCCTTGGTACTGGTGGAGAATGGTGCAGCAAGGACTTTGGGAGCTTCCTGCTGTGTCACTGGTATTAGAAACTAAGTCCTACACTGTAATTAACAGCTTAGCAAATATGAACTGGGTCCTTGAATAGCCACAGCCTGCAGCCCAAATATCAGAGCCCTGTTTGGGTCCAAGCAGGTGACCTAGAGCAGGGCAGGGTGGAAGCAGTCCCAGCCAGCCCTTGGCAGCGGGAGGCAGAGCAGCCCTCCAGGCAGCTCCAGCTCTCCTGGGTACACTCTGCACAACTCCTTAATCCCAGCCTCTGGCTGCACACTGCCCTGCACAGTGCCTCTCTGTAATGCAGGAGGGGTCTAAAATTTGTCTTCAGATATAAAATTACAATGATTTCCCTAATTTTTTTTTGTTCCTGTATGTCTAGGAGATTTAAAGGTAAGGTTGGAACTTAACAAAACAGAGTAAATTGGAGGAAGTCTGGATCTGAACATTGTATGTTGTTATGTTGTAGACTTGCTGTTTAAAGTGCACACTCCTCCTCGTATGCTGCTTTTCTGTCTCAATATCCTTTATTTTGTAACACATATTTTAGTTGCATGGGTATTGATTAAAGATTTGACAGAAAGCTGCAAATAGATTTGAGGCCTGGAATCTTTAGTAGAGAGCCTCAATGGAGAGCTGGTTTAGCTTTATCAGGAAGAAGACTAAAAGCTGACTTGCTCAGTATAAAGTACCCTCATGGTAAGATGGAACTACCAAAAAATGGTTGAATGGCTCAAGAGAATGTGTGGAGACTGGTGAAGTATGTCTCAGACATCTGGAACCTCAGGGTATGTAAGCTCCTAAGGAGTGATTGTTCACATACTCTTTTTAAGATAAGAATTAATACCTTTTCAGAAGACATGTTTTAGCCAGATACTTAGGTAAATAGATGGTTATGTGGTTCTTTATGGGGTTACTGAATTGAAAATAAATACATTGGAGATTAGAAAGGGTGATTGTAGAGGTCCATTCTTGCCTTTAACTCTCTTACTTTATAACAGACCAATTTCTCACCTGCATGTGCCAGGTAACTGAATACTCAAAACTGGCTTTAGGTCTAAGCCAGCAGCCATGAATTCTAGAAAATTGAGGGTAGGATTGAGGGTAAGAATGTCTGTGAACCTTTTTTCACACCTACCTACGTTTTCCAAGGGGGGAAGAAACACTCACAGCTCTTACACTGTGCTGCAGGTAGATGTTGGTTATCACCTTCTCCTTGTCCTTGAAACAGTAACAACTTCACCACTGTTTTGTTGTCCTGGTTGTTGAGGCCATACCACCACTTCTGTTGTTGTGCATAGTGAGTAAAAGGAAATATCCTTTGAAATATCGCTTTGGAGGGTCACCATGGAAGAGGCTGACCAGCACTTGTTCTGAATGCTGAGTCTCTTTTGTAGTTTCCAAGTAGCTCAAAGCTGCCATCCACCTGCTCTGTCTGCCAGTCAGGATGATCATGTTCTCAACTTTTCATTTCATGGGCTGGGAACTACATGAGAATTTGGACTGTGAAGACAATTATTACGTGCAACTGCACACTGCCAAGATACAGTTAACTGAGCTGGGTTTCAGTTTCATACTTTGCTCCATGTTTTTCCTTCATGAAATCCATCTGCTTGTATCTTCTTACTTAAAAAACATATTTTGCCTGCAAGCCTCCAGATAGCCAATGCTTCCCAACTCCCACCTTTTTAAGGAAATACAGCTTGAGTAGCCATTTGTGCTGAGTGGTGGTGTTTGGAAAAGTGGGAATGTGTTTCTACAGTCACAGGGAAGGAGATGAGACCAGGTATTGCCCATTGCTTCCATTATCTCAGCTGGAGTGAGATGGAGGTGTGCAAACCTCTAGCAGTTGGGTGGTTTTCGTGAGGCATCTGAAACTAGAAACCAGTTTTACTGAACACTGTATAAATAACATTAGTATGAAGGATTAAAGGAAGAGCACTGAAGGAATTTAAGGGCAAGGGGTCGATGGGTTGTCCTTACAACACACCCTCAGACCTGTGACCAGATCCCACCCTGCAGTAATACTCACTCTGCTGTGCCAAGACAGTTGTCTCTTTTGGAGGAGGTAACAGTTTCACATATGTACCATATTTTAAGAATGAGTGACTGGCTTCAAGGAATCAGAGTTTGGTTACACCTAGGTAATTCTGCTAGCTAATAAATATAGTTAGCACTAACTTCTTTATGGATGTACAGAAATGTCTGCACATGCAGTCAGAAGGATTCTCCCTGCTTTTAAATATTTTTTTTTCTGTGCTCGTGTCAGTGTTGGAATTCTCTGTTCTCTCAGAAAGGTAGAAGTAGCATTTGTTCTTCTTTCTAGGACACAACATTCTGCCTGCATATTTCTACCTCTGAATTCACAGCTAGGCTTCACCCAGAAGGTACTGACATAAATTATTTAATTTTATGTTTTGAAGGTTCCCTGTGATCGTATAAAACACATTCCATTTGAAAGTAGTTTTTATAATCAAATTTGCTTTTAGCTTTTAAGGCATAAAGCTCTGTTGAATGCACTTGGATAGAGCATACCCTTTCAAGTAACTTTTTTGTTAAGAACCTTAAACCAGGTCTGTTTAATAAATGTTCAATGAATGTGGTCTCTCCTGCTTCTGTGGTAGTGCAGTGTTGTGATATTCTATGGAAAGGCACACTGCAAGCAGTTTGGACCTGAGAGTGATTAGCAATCTGTGGAACACAAGTCAGGGGCTCTGCTGTGAATTCCTCTACAAAGCTGTTATGTGATCCTGAGGAAGTCACATTGCCTGTTCATTCCTGCCTCTTCCCCATGTCTCATCTGCTGACAGTACTCTACTTAACCTGTTTCCTTTGGGAGGTAGTAAATACAGCATTTTAGGGTCCAAAACTGTGGGGTTTTGAACTCATTTTATACTCATACTGCATCAGTTGGATTAGACAAGACATATAAAGAAGAGTTTGATCTTCACCTGTTGGTGAATCATACATTCTGAACCAGACTTACAAAGGAATTATCTCGTACATAAACCAGCCATAGACAATATAACCTTGTGACTGTAGTTGCTCAACAATGTGTTTTTGAAAATCCAGCTCACTGTCTGCAGATGTTGGGTTAAATATGTCTTGCCCTAAACTATCAAGCACATTCAAGTGGACAACTACAAATTCCCATGAGAATATAAAACATTACATCTTTAAAAAATCCCTACCATAAAATTCTACGTTTGATACTGATACTACAGACTGAAGGACTTTTTAGTTGGCCACTGACCAATTCTGCTCAGAAATTTCTTTTTAAAGTACTGCTTATCTATACCTTCTGTTTGTGTGCATGATAGGAGGTAATAGTTTCATTTTGACTAACTATACTGTACATCTTGTGCTGCAAACCAGTAATTGTGTTGATAAAGTTCCTCAGAAAAAATTCACTATGTGCAACTTTAAAAATCAAGTTGAATGATTTTAGAAATGAAAAAGTTTGCTTTTCCTCAAGTTTAATTACAGAAACCATCTAACTGCTTAGACCTTCCCCAGATCAGTCTTTCCCTAGTAATGTATAAAGATTCTGCTCAGTATCTATGTAATGTATACATGTGTGTGAATATTTGCTTACTTAAATTGTTCATAGGAAACTTTATCTTCCTTGTGTAAAGTGACATGAAATATGGTCATCTGCACGTGCTGGTAGGCTCTGCAGTGGGGGCAAGGCATTGAGAGCTGCCTTAGATTTCTCTGAAATTAGGTGGTATGCATGGTATTAGTCTATATCTGCACAATCTGCCACAGAGAACACAAAGAGCTTCATCTACAAAATTATTTTTACTGAGATTTCCACGGGGAAGGAAACGTCTAAATACCTCAGGAGCTCTGGAATCAAACATATGGCAATTCTGAGATTTTTCAAACGGTGCTGTATCTGCTTCCTTTTCAGAGTGTAGCTGGATGATGGCTGTGCCTGTCTTTCACACAAACAGCTATTCTGTCAAGCCTTGCTGATCATCAGGGTGTGATCCACCAGCAGTGCTCCCACTTGGCTCTGCTGTGGCATGCTGCAGCCAGTGATGGACTCTCCTGGCTGTGATATCTTCCGTCTTCCCATCAATGCCAGCCCACTAAGCAAAGAGAAATACAATATTCATAGGGAAGAAGAGAGAATGCAAGGAGCTGTATCTCTCTTTCTCAATGATGCCAGCATGCAATCAGGAATGCAGACACCAGGATTTTGATCCCCGATCTCTTTTTCTGTATGCTACACATGACCCAGCACCTAACAGAAAAAAGGAAATCTCTTTTCTGATATCAGATCCTATATTTAGAAATTAGCATCAAGTCCTGTTTCTGTGCCGGGCAGCTCCTGCCTAGCTGAAGCTATCTGCTACTCCCACCTGTGGATCTTCTGTTATGAAACTGGGTACAGATTTCTTTAATGGTCTGTTTAAATGAAAAAAACCCAATCTTCTGGGTCTCCTAGAGAGACTTTGACAGCTCAAACGTCATTTTCCATGTAGGATTTAGCCAAGACATATAATCTGCTGTCTGCAAAGCAGTGAAAGCCTTGGGGCCTTAAAATGACCATAAAGTAGTATCTACAAACCTCAATTTTTGTCTCAGATAAACATCTGTGGGTGCTGCAGCTCCTATCATTTAGCAGCACGGTGAAGCTAAATCACGGTATCAGGAATTTTATTATTGCATCACCTCAACTGAGCTGCAATTGCAGATGGAATAAGAAGGAAAGCGAAGCTTTCTCTACATGTTTTGCAGCTCATACAATAAAAGCTTTGCAAGGATGAAATAAATGGGGGGGTGGCAGTGGGGAGGGGGTATGAGGGTGTCAGCAGTTGGTGTAGCTGTGAGCTTGCTTTCTCTGTGCATTTTAATAGAGATCTCCTGGTAACTGAAGCCTCTGTGTGGCTCGGTAATAGCCTCCTCTGTGCTGCCCTAGCCACAGCTCACCCTTTGCTGCTCATCTGGTACTGAAGGCTGGACCCTGCTTCCTTACACAGAGCCTTAACCTTGCCTTGCCCTTCCACCCTACAACAGCTGCTTTGTTTCCTTTCACTAACAGTCAGACATCACAAATTCCTTCCCTCTAAAGCCATTAAAACAGAACCGGCACCACCCCAAGTGGTTTCAGAACTAACTGATTTAGATGCTGGAGTCTGCTGCAAGGCCAAAAATAACTCCCCATTTCTTTCTCCTTCATTGGTGAAAGTAAGAGAGAAAGTGGCCAATGACAGAGACACAAATCCCCTGTAGGCATCAGAGACAAATCTATTTTGTGGCAGGAAAAAAAAAAAATTGCTCCTGAAAAATGTTTCTTTGCTCAGGCCAACAGATACAGACCTGCTGCATACAATTTTGCTGAACCGATGGTATCACTTGAATGGCTCACAGACTACATAAAATGCATTACATAATTATATTTTTAAACACTGTCCCCAGCTGTGCTGATGCACATAAAAGCTGTGTTTACAATGGACTCCGCACATGTAATTATTTTGTGGCACTAGCTCTGTGCATTTCCTTGATGGATGCTCCACGGTGCATAAAATTGTAGCTTTTATCATAGATTCTTGAATATATTCTTTGGCTGTTTCAGCTTTAAATACTCTGTTGTCCTCGCATGGGTGAACAGGACTGATGCCTGGAAGGGCTAAATTATAGCATCTGAGGGAAAACCTTTAAGTCCTCTGGGAGCAGCAGAGAGGGGAACATGATGAGTGTTGGAGTTGAGGCACCTGAGTCACGGGAAGCACTGAGCAGCAGAGCCGGCTGCTCCTCCATGGGAGGCTCCCTGTGCTGCTCTTGGGGACAGAGCCCTGCCCCTATTTGGCCTGCACAGCTTCATCCCAGCCTGATGAATGCTGCACCAACCCAGCCCTTCTGTGGGACAGGGAGGCTCAGGAATGCCTCACGCCTGGTGAATGCAAAGGGGAGCAAAGGGGCTGCTGGCTGTTGGTGCAGAGTCAAAGAGAACATGGCTTGGACTGCTGGGATCAAAGAACAGCTTTGATTTATCTTCCATCCTGTTTGTTTACAGTGAGTGAGCTCCCGGCATTTCACTGTGAGCTCTCCCTTCTCTGTTCTCCATCCAGATGTGGAATACCAAGCATTTCTTTATCCTGGGGCAGTGGTTGGTGGATAGGACTCAGTGAAGAGTACAGTGGGATATTTATTTTAGATCTGATCCTCTGTTGTTGAGTATTAATAATGCTGTGAAAACCTAGATGCTGGAAGAATTGGTACATAACACAGTCCAAGAGTTTTGCTTGCCAAGCAATAACACTTGGAAATAAATAGAGACAAAAAGTAATACAATATCCTGAAGAACAGCTTCAAAATGATGAGCAGCACCACAAGTGTATCATTCTTTTTTTTTTCCTGTTTTTATACTATTGCTGCAAAGAACTAGCATACTTTTATTGTCAATAATCAAGATGGTTTGGCATCTTACCTCTAATCCCCGGCTAACCTTAGATATGAGATTCCACAAAGGAAATGACAAATTTGTAGGAAACCATTTTTTAATGGCAGGTGTTTCGTTGGAAATCAGGTTTGCCTTCTGGTAGTAGATAACTTGAATTCCTTTGTTATCATTCCTTGCCCTTTTCAGGCCTGTGTTTAGTCATGGAAGCTGGAAGCCTATGCTTCCCCAAGCACAGTTGCACCATGTAAACTATTAATTGGTCTAATGCCAACAGTGATCAAATTATTCCAAAGCAAATGGCCTGACTGTTGGTAAACCAAGTTTTCCACTCTCACATGAGTATGGGCTTCTCCCGTCATGGAAACTCTTCAGCTATGGATGTCCTTAGCATTCCCTGTGTTTGGCATGTGAAGTTTACATACTAGCTTCTAGCCTGTTGATGCATTTTGCCCCAAAGTGTCAGGTGATGGAAGAACAATCTTTGGAGTGGAAAAAATGAGGAACTGCATAAGTTTATTGTATGTTTGTTTGCATAGCCTGCCTTTCAGATAAACCTTATCCCTGCAAGTGTACTGGTACTTGAAAAAGAGTCCTTGAATAACCTGCGCAGAAACTGAACCACTAGAGAGGCGCTGCTTTGGAAAAGCAAGCAGAGGAAGGTACCAGAAGCAGTGCAGAGGAAACACTTCTGAAGTAAGCCCTGCCTTGTATTGTTCATGTGTGTGTCCATCCTGTTTCTGCAGCACAAGGTGTTATTTCATTAGAGATAACGTGGCTTGTACATATGAAAAAAGGGTACATTTCTCACTGGGTAGGACATCTTTCTTGCTCACCTCACTGAAGTATGTGATTATTATCTTTTAAAAGGGTTCATTTCCTTCTACTCCCTTACTCTAGTCTATCAGCCATCTAGGCCAAAATATGTTTTACAAATATGTGATCATCTTATACAAATCAACAGAATTCCACATGCTTTGATATAGAGCTACGACTTAAGCCAGTGCAGGATCTAAGTCCATAAGGTATTTTATACCATAAGGTATTTTTTGTAACATAGATAAAGCCCAAAATTTGTGATCAAAGAAGAAATATTTCTAGGTATAACATGTTTGCATTGTTACTCTTCCACATTAGTTACAGTCCTTTGCTGCAGCCACTTGTGCAAGACTTTTGTGTTTATCTTTATGTCCATGGAGATAAGAGTTGCTCATCTTTTGCAAGACATTAGGTGTTGCATACAGACAAGAGTAGGAATCCAACTGAAGTTAGTGCAAGTTTTGCAGTTAACAGGAAAAAACCAGTCCTCTTAAGACTACTGTTTGAGCCCTGATCTTTGCTTTATGTGTCTAAGTCAGCAGAAGCTGCTGTTTCCAAAAGCAAAAGAATGCTTCGAGAAGTCACAGTTCAGTGTAAATGATGTCACGGTTACAGGAGTTGAGGCATCAAATTTGTTGCATTAAGTCCCTCTTGGAAATGTCCAATAAAGCCAGAAGGAAAATGGGACTTATTTTACCAATTTTTGAGTACTTTAATTCCATTCTTGATATATTTTCATCTGTGAGAAGCTTTTTCTTCTTTAATTCTATAAAGTTCTATCACTATATTATCTAGGCAGCTCAGTACTCAGATTATATAAGTTGTACATAATAGGATGTCTGTTAAACTTTGCTCCTTCCAGCTTTGGAAATTTCTACATTGCTCTTCTCTGGTGACTCAGCTAAAGATCTCCCACACCATCTAGAAGAATGGATGGTAGGGTGGGATTTGCACCCTTTGAAGGAATGTATCCTAATTCTCAGGTATAACCACCACTGCAGCCTTGCTCTCTTCCCATGTCCCCTGGGCTTTTCTGGGCAATCTTTAACCATTGATCAGTGGATGCATGCTGCAGCCCTTTGTAGGTATGCACCCCACGCCCAAGCAAATGTTTTCCATACAGGGAAAGGTTCAAGACCCGCCCCTTGTTTTCCTTATAAGGTAAAGGACCCAGAAACTTCTTTGCTGTCCTGTCAATAATTGGCTCAGTGCCAGCACAGAGCATTGATTGGGCTTGGAAAGTGTAACTCAAAGCCTGTTACCTATTTCATTGGGCCAAACAGCCCACCTGAAACATTAAGTATTTGAGAAAAGGCACAAAGGAACTCAAGAGCTTTTTAGGTTGTCTTAGCAAAGTGCCAGAGGCTTCTCTGACACCTGTGCTCGGCTTTCTCTTTTGTTTCTGTAACGTTTACTATTTTTCATTTATTAAACCTTTTGCTTTTACAAAACACACCTGAAGAGCCATCTTGCGAATTAATAAGCCATTTCTCTGCAAGGGCTGGACCCTCCGAGTATGGGAATCCCCACAGTCCATGCCATGCATTTAAGATCTGTCTTTCTAGGAATATTTACCTAACGTTTTCAAAGAAAAAAAATCCACCTTTTGATTTGCACAGCAGGAGCATTTGCCTGTTGTACCAGATAGCAACCTCAATATGTACTTTCACGGTCTGTTTCTTCTAGAGGGTATTTTTGGCCCATAAGTGGTGTTTTAAGAATATTTCTACCAGTACTATTTTTATGATATGTCTCTTGTCATGGTGCATTGCTAACCATATGGCCAAGCACAGTATATGCAGCTACATGGCAAGGTTTACTGCCCAGCAGGCATGAGAAGCATTTATTTTGAATAAATGTGTATTGAGGAAAAAAAATATTCAGCTTCAAGGGTACAGGCTCAGGACTTTTATTTCTTCTCTTGATTCTCCTTTGGTTTTAAATGAGGTTCAGCATCTCTCCCTTGGAATCTCACTGCAATAATGTGGGCTCAGAGCAGCTGTTTTTACTTTGCCTTGCTGATGGCTGGCAGGAGATGAAATATGGAGGAGTAAATTCTGCCTGGCTGCTACAGGTTGCATCACAGAATCACTGACTGGTAGGGCTCTGAGAATTGTTACTGAAAGCTAGATTTTATCTTGGTAAGGGTAAGAGCTCATGAAACAGGATGACTCAAAGAATGACTAATGAAAGCTTTATGATGAAACTTCTGTCCTAAGGCGTATCAACTGTGACCAAAAATTATAATCAGGGAGTTATTTGACAGTCTAGGGTGAGTGAGCAGATGCCCTGAGTCCAGCTTCTTGTAGAGATGTGTCTTCAGTGTAAAATCTACCAGCTCAGCTTGTATCAATTAATGTCAGTGGGGAAAGGCACTAATGGTGAACTATGCCATTACTCCTCAAGTGGCTGTACCCCTTTAGAGCTGGGCCATTTAATGAGCAGATGATATTGCCATTACTTTGTGTTTTCCTCTTTTGTAAATAAATCACTCCAGTTGGATGTATGCACACAGCTTTGTATGGTCACACTGAAACGCAGGCTCCAGAATGCTCAGGAACAGTTCCAGCTACTCAGCTGCCACTACATGATCAATACAGGCATCATAATATTTAGGTGGGGCTCCTATGCACATGTCATGGGGAGTCCCCCTGCCTGACTAATCTGTGCCTCTACCAAAATATCTTTCTTCAGCTCCTTGATCCCAGGCCCTGGAATTTCCAGTGTTTTACAAATATCTTTGCTTTTTTTGTGACACCAGTAGCTCCTCTACAATCCCAAATGATTAGTCACACACCTAAGTCAATGTGGAGGTATCACCTACTGTTTTGACTTAGCAGTGCTCAGTAAAATTACCTCCTGCCTTCTTGTGCCAATGGTACAGCAACATCCGATTTCCCCATTTCTGCCATAATGGACCGTTTTCCCTGGAGAAGAACAAACTCCTCCTTTTGGGCAGGGTACAAATGGAGCAGGATTTGCCCAAGAGATGGGGGCATAGAAAGGGGACATTTGCAAGTTTTGCTCTGGCAGTCAGGGGATGAGATGGCGATCAGGGAAATCAGAGGTTTAGCCTTGGCTCTGATAATGATTTTCTGTGTGGCCCTTTGTAAGCTCTTTCATGTTTCCACTTAATTTTTCCCAGTCCTAAAATGGAGTTCAAAATCATCACTTCTCCAACACCACCCCCTCCACACACACATACACACACACAGAGTTGTGAGGAGGTTTAATGTTTATCTCGGAGGCTTTGAACAGTATCACATATCCAGGCAGTATATACAGGTATTTAGACCCCAGAATGAGCTTCAGAAAAGCATCAGTAAAGAAAACAGCATTTACATTTTAATCATATTAATCATAAATTTGGGATTGGAACACAATAAGTGATTAACAAACCTGCAAAACAAGCTTTATTTCATTGGCTTGAGCTGCTTTCTAGTTCTGTTTGTGTACGTCAAAGTGATGTTCCGTCTTTTTAAATGAGTCACAGGACTGGAAGAACAAAAATATTTGATGGTAACATATAGCAGCAAAACAATTACCCTTTTTATTCTGACAGGCATCATAACCAGAATAGCAAGTTAGAGCTAGAGGTATAGGTTGGTAGTTTCTTAGCACATATCAGGGATTTTAGATCTGGTTGCAAGACAGTGAAAAGAACTGAAATGTCAGAAAAATTAAAAGATAACACTAGATTAAACAATAAAAGCAAGCATACCAGTTAGCATACAACTATTTGTATTTATAAAGGTGCTACTGATCAGTGAGTCCATGCAGTATTCTCACACAGCACAGCCTTATCTAGCAGCTTTCTGTACCTTTATCCAGAGGAGACTCCTTTCCACCCTGCTTGCTGCATTGCACCACTGATTTAGTGAAGACATCATCCTCATAAGGATGCTCTTCTAACTCACCTCTGAAATCCGCTTGCTTTTCTCCTCTGACAATTAGGTTTAAATGTGCTGCAGTAAAGTACTCATCCTTAGCAGTCGTATGGCTTTTTAAGTGATAAACTGCATTAGCAAATTTCTTATTAGATAATCTATCAAATGAGGTCATACATAATTTTAGCAGTCTCATCTTGATTTATAGCATGATCACAGCAAATTATGCATGCACAAACCAGCATGCTGGCTGTCAAAGTCAGGTATTTTTACTCTGCCAAAGAAACTATTTCCACGCCAGCCCAGTGACCTACTGGTAGTGCTCTGCATCACCACCTTGCCCAGTTTGCAGGACAGCCCTCAAGCTCACCCCTCACCTCTTATTGGGACTGATGAGAGTTGGAGGCAGTAAGCTAAATCTTTACTTTGTACTTCACAACAATAATCCTTACTGGTGATTATTCTGACAGGTTTTCTGTACTCCCCTTAAGTAAGGACATAGGCTCACTTGGAAGGGTAACCTTATGCATAGGGAAACTGTGTCTGCAGGGTGCTGATGTGCTCCTTGGCTCCCTTCTGTGTTCCCAAGGGAATGAAAAGCGAGTTGAGTGAATCATCAGGCAGCATTGCGCACGACTGTAGCAGAGTCTGCTTCCCAGCCCGGGCTGCCCGGGCCAGCAGAGGCTTGGTCACCTGCACCCACCAGCACTGGAGGAGGCAGGGCTCCATCCCCTGCCATCTGCACTGGGGAGCCGTGGCACCTGCCTCGCTACCAGCACACGTGAGGAATAGAGGGGGAAAGGGGAAGAAGCTTCAGGAACTTCAGCAGTTTCTGAAGGGCTCTTCGCTAGTGCTGTTGCACTGTTGCTCACTGTAGCCGGGGTCTAGCCCCCACACTTGTTCCTGGGATCCAGAGGGGACACGATTCCTATCCCCTGGCTTCAAACTTCTGCAGATAACACTTCATCCATTCAGATCTATCTGAATCTACAATAGGGGGGAGCCACAATAAATGATCTTTCCTTTCTCTTCACATTCTCTCACCTCATGTTTCTAGGGGTTCTAGCATTTAAGCTGTGTGAAGTGGTGAAGAGTACGTCGTCTGCATGACTCTGATTAAGTTATGTGTTTCCCACTGGATTTGTGGTCAAAGCCTGTCCATGAAGGACCAAGTGTGATGGAAGAAGATGTGTTCCTCAGCATTCAAGGTATCTGCCCCTAAACTGTAAAATAAAAGCTAACCAAAAATCTAAACAAAAATTTCCCCAGGGAATATGAGATCTTAGAGGCCTAACTATCACTACATGACAAGTTCTTGAAACAATTAATACATAGATGTCCATGTTGTCTCCATAATAATGTTTCTGGAGTGAGAGACTGGAAGAAATCAAAATCATTTATCAAAATGAGCAAGCAAAGGGCATGCCTTCAGTGGATGGCACTGCTGTTTTGCACATGCTCTGGTAATTTTGCCTAATCCTACTGAATGACCTTTTCATGCATATATATATATATGTGTGTGTATGCATATCTGTCATGAGTAAAATCTATTGTATCCTCAGTTGACAAGCTGTGTTTGGCAGATTGCAGCAGGGTTTTGGGAAAGAAATTCATGACCCAGGCTAAGAGTGTAGGACTTCCCTCTGGAGCTCATCACCCAGAACAGCAGCAGAATTGCCTCCCCATGCTGGTACCAACACCAGTTCAGCGTCTCTCTTCTCCCTCCTTCTTTTACCCCTGCCAGAGTGGCTGAAGATGCAGCAGAGAGGATGATGAGAAGGAACTTGTTGCTTCAGGGCACAGTTTTACAGTGAAAATCTGGGGAGTAGTGGAGCTACCCAGGTCATGCCAGCCCTGCAGCGAGGCTATGCCACAGGATGGAGAGGGGTGAACGGGCAAGAGCAGAGACATGCATGCAGAATGGGTGAATGGAACCCCCCAAGCACCTGAAGATGAGTGCTGAGGGAGGGTGAGGGGCTCTGCAGACACCCCCTGAGGCCCCACAGCACCACTTTGCAAACAGCAGCCTCATCCCCCGGGTCCGCACTGCAAGGGCACGTCCCGCTGAGCAGCCTGACTGAAACCAGAGCTGGGAGCAGGGCAGGAAGAATCCTTTGGCGCAGCGGGCATCGGGCTCCTCGAGGGACAGGGACTCTCAGGCAGGCAGAAAAGGGGGCACAGCACCATCTCTCCACTTGGCCTCTGTGGGGGGCCCTGGGGGAGCAGCCGTGGCAGCCCCGGCTCCGTGGGGTGATGGGGCCCCCCTGCAGCCCCGGGTTGGCCGCTCCTGCCGCAGCTCTGCCTCTGCAGAGGTGTTCGCAGCCATTGGCACGGGCGCTGCAGCGCGGTTGCCTGGCAGCGGGAACGCGTCCTCTTCCCCATGACAAACATCATCTCCATCGACCCAGACCACCTCCCGCTTCAAATGTCTGCCCAAGCCGGAAAGCTCAGCAAGGGGAAATGCAGCTCGCAGAGCTGAGCTGAGGAAGCCCCGTTTCTTCACTGGGATGGTGCGGGGACCCTTGCGTTGATCAGCTGCCCCACAGGTGAATTCATCCAGCACCACAAGCAAAATCCCGTTCCCGGATTAGCACTAGAGAACAAGCTCCCTTAAAGAAACACGTTCTAATTACATGAATATTTAGCTTTATACAAAACTGTCAGAGGAAAAGTAAGTGCGAAGCTAAGCCCCAGGTCTGCCTTTTTGTGTCTGGGTTTTTGGATCCTGCTGAAAACACACCAACGTGCTTGATGTGCTGAAAGAAGGCAAAACATCGTATCTGACCAGGAGCACTGCGTTGGGTCTCTGTGCCTCACAAAGCATGTGCACCGTGTTTATCTGCGTGCCGCTGCATCCAGCTGCTGTGCCGTAGGAACTCCGCTGCTGATACCGCAGCAATCACAGCATGATGAATTTTAGAGACACAGAAACCACCAACTTCAGAGAGATCCATCTTCCTTAAAAGAAAGCAAGCCATCATGAGTCAGGCAGATTATCTGCCAGCAGCCCACTGAAGAGAGCTGCCTTCTGCAGAGGGGTGGGGGACGGGAGGATTCCTGATGAGTGCAGCAAGGGCGAGGGCACAGGCTGGCAATGGGAGAGGAGAACACAGCTCCTGCCGCTGCAGTCTCCATGCCAGGGTGCCAGTGCTGTGCATTGAGCACACAGGAGAAAAAGTTAGTGGACTCTTTGCCCAGGGGATTGTGGTGTACTGGGTGTGGATTTGGGCTGCTCAGGCTCTGGGAGAAGCTGGGTTTGATGGAAGTGCAAAGGTGCCCAGCAGTGCTGAGCTCCCCATGACCATAGCTGACCACTGTGTTGAGGGGTGGATTACTCTGTGCTGGGATGCAGTTATTTGTAGAGACAGAGTACATGAGACTCTCTCTTCCTGCCTGCAGAAAGGCTGAAATTGGTGTGGCCTCAGTTATTTTCTCAGTCTAGTTTGAAACAGAAGATTCGTCTTGAGGAGACTCAAGCTCAATGAAAGCAGTCACACCAAGTACAGAGGCAGATTCCTTTGGACTTGACATGATCTGAGAATAAGTATCCTGCCATCAAGGAGCTGCAGCTTCATCCTCAGCAATATCAGCATCAGACCACCCCAGCTAGGGGTGTGGCTCGAGGGAGCCAAAGCCAGGGCAAAATGAGAGGGGCAGAGACCAGCTGCAGGGAGGCACCTAGCAGAGGAGCATGGCAGCTCATCCATTTTCAGGTGAAGAAGGAAATCCTTGGTGGGTGATGCACAAGAGGAGCTGTGGCACAGGGGTAGAGCTGTTGAGGTTGGAGGAGGGTAGGGAGGAAGGGCTGCTATTTAATTGCCAGCCCTGGTTCTATCTGCAAATAGGAGGCCGAGCTGTCACTGGTGTGCAAAGTAGCAGATGGCCTAATTGTGAGATTTCTCCCTTGCAAGAGCAAAATGCTATGCTGTTTTTAACATCTTTGCCTAGAGCTAGCTTCAGATACAACCAAGATATATCATACTAGAAATGTGCTCTAGTGATAATCAGGAGAAAACTGTGCTTGAAGTGAGATTTGAAAAATAATTATTATGGCCTATTGCTGTTAGTCACACATCCCAAAAGCTGATCTGGCTAAAAGAGCTTCCCAAAGCATCTTCTGCTCGACAGATCATCTGGAAATTATTCCATCATTGTGTCACCATGTCTTGCCTTATAACCCCCAGGACACTGTCTACGCATGCACACCATTCTTCCCTCTTCTTGGTGGAAAATAATTCTCTCTGGCTTCTGATTTCTCTCACACAGCTTCAGCAGGTTTTGTGCAGTTTCTCGTCTTGGCCATTTTTCTGGAGAGCACAGGGCTTCCTTCCCCAGAGACAGCTATGGAGCACATCTCTCCTTGGGTGCCTGTAGGAGCTCAGTGCTCTGCAGAGCTCCAGGCCTGCAGGCAGAGACAGCAGAGCTCGCCAGTGTCACACTAATATCAGGTGCTTGAAACTTTATATTGAAGGTGCAGGGTTGTTGCTGGTGAGTCGTTATGGCAGGTGCATTTTGTCAGCTTCAGCTCTGATCTGAAATCAGGGGAGAGGGCAGCACTTCTCCCAGCTGGTTCAGGTTTGCAGAAAAAAACTCTGGTAAGGATTTGTGGGGAGAAAAAACTTTGACTAACCTGTAAATCTGCTTAATGTCACTTATCAGTGAGGGCAAAACCTAGGGCAAGGATCAGCTTGGAATGGAATCAAGTGAATGCTCTGTTTGAGGACAGCAGCCCTTGTTGATTTTTTTGCAGGCCACTGACCATATATTTAAGGACTTTTGCCTGCTATGTATAGCATGTGCTGCCTTTTCTGACAGGCCTTTAAACTTTCTGATGTCTGTTGGGGTTTTCTGATAATAAAAGGGCTTTAATGGGTTATCTGTAAGCTTTGTCTCCTAAGTATGGGGATGTATTAAATCTTCTTTAAATCTACCTTTCCCTTTCTGTCTATCTTCAAAAGACTCTTATCCATGCAGTAGATGCCTGTGCTGCAGCAGTCTGTCCTTCCCATCCTTTCCTCTGACTTTCTTCCCCTGTTTGCTCAGAAGTCTCCTGCTAAAAATCCCCCAGCTGTGACACACCAGCCCATCTCTCAGATCCCACTGATTACATGTCTCTCTCAGCCTCCATGTAAATCTCCCTATCTTTCCCTTCAAGGTCCTCTGTAAGTTACTTTGCCTTTAATCTCATTCCTCCCACTCCTCCTCCTATTTTACCAGTCATCTCTCTTTCTGCTCATTTTATCTTGTTCTTGGATGGTTCAATCTTGCTTTTTTCCTTCATACTCCTCAGACACCCCAATCCATCTCCCATTTTTTGTTAGCCAAACACTTATTCTGTCAACTCTACCTTAAATCCCTTTTTCTTCCTTGCTAGCACTACCACACCATGTGCCCTCATGCAGAGCCATCTGAGCTGCTGTCCCATGCGGTTTTCCTGGTGTGCATGTTCTTCACATCAGGAATTTGTGGTTCTCTTACAGTGCACACTCCACAGATACAAACACACAAGGGTCTTTTGAAGAACAGCAGTCACTGGTAAGTCACCATGCATTATTAATCCCTTTGTTTATATGACACACAGAAAACTTTCTCTAGCTGGCTAATAAGAGGAATCTTTTCTGTTGATGTGAAGACACACTTTGAATGCTTCAGCTAGGTAAATGCATAAAAAATTAGTGTTATTTAAACTTAGAGTGACCAAAACTTCCTATAGGTGGCAAAGACATATGAGGGACATAAGAAGCAGCCTGTTAGAAGAGGTTTGGGGTCTCACTTCTACATTGCTTTGCACTAGCACATCATCAGTGACTGCATTCAAGTTGCCTTTAACATCTTTACATTCCTGCACATGACAAATAATAAGGACTAGCTCTCACAGAGCAGAGGAAATACAGCAGCAAGTGTCTCACATCCATTTCTCAACTGTCATCAAATAGCTTTTATTCATGGCATAGCACAAGTGTCAGCCAACTGGCAAAGGCAGCCTATATTAAAAATGTTGGGGATTATTCATGTCAACAGACACAAGGGAGCTTTTCTCAGTCAGTGGATCTACACCAGCAGTGGTACAATAATGCAGCAGGTTCTCTACAGTAATCTCAAATCTGAATAACTTTAGAAGGAGGCCAGCAGCAGATTGCCATTTCCAAGTAAAATTTAAAAATTCATCTAGCACAGTCAGACGAGAGCTTGGATAGGTGAGAGGTTTAATTGTGTGGTTAGATAGAAAAGGCTATACCATAAGGATGTTATCTAGAAAGACTGAGGTGATACTTTTTAAAAAAATGATCAGATTGAAGGTGGTCAGGAGGTTGTGAGCTGATGATGGCTCTTCAGGTTTGCTTCTGATTACCCAATTAGCTGTTAGGTCCTTAGCCTGTTTGATTGCAGGCATTTCCTGCACTGTTTCAAGTATAATTTCTGTGGGCCACGTGATTTGTCCTTTATGGACAAGACGCAATTTGGAAATGGATTAATTCTTTCTCATTTTGAAAGATTAAGAATTAACAGCCCTGTTTAACTCAAAATAACGTTTATTAAATGTTTGAGATTTTCAACAGGAAAAAATTAAGATGGACACAAGCAGTAAAATTGCTTATCTTTAAAAACATCATGTGAAGGTCAGTAAGGATGGAGGTTTAAGATGTCTCAGGTCAACTACTAAGGACAACTCCCTGATCGATATTTTGAGTCCCAGTGTACTTGTAGAAGACTACTGTATTCTGTCATCTTGCATTTTGAAATGGTTGCTTTTAAAACATATAGCCTGCTTCTTTTTCCCCTCGATTATTTTTGACTAGTTTAATTCTCTGAACTCCGTGATGTTACGTGGATATGAAATCAGGAGCAATTTAAGTGGAAAATAAAAAAATAAGGCCTATGCAAGTCATCATGAGTAAGGTGACCTGATCTGCTCTGACACAGATCTATGTTCCACTTATGCTTTGGAAAACTTTGGATACTGTATTTTTGTCAAAACCTAATTTCTGTACAAATGTGTGATGCAGGAGAAACCCAACCAGCAAAACCCTCAGATGAATGCCATGGCATCTCCATGACAACATATAGATGCACAGTCTGCTATATACATCCTCACTGGCAGACTGACTGCTCCTAGCTTTTTCCCACGCTGAGCTGAAAGGCAGACTGACCAACAGGCTGCAGAGGATGTTGCTGGGATTTAAATGTGGAAACTGAAGATCATGTTTCATTCAGGGTAAACCAGAGGCAAATGGAGCAGCCTTACAGAAGAGGTGAGCCTTGAACCACAGCTTCCCTTGCTGAGGCTCTTGGTCAAGTAGAGGAATGGGCACTGGCAGGTCTCCACTGAGTCTGAAAATTCATGTGGAGGACCTTTGCAGGGCTCTGAAAGCCTTGCCAAAATCTTGTCAGTGTGACTTACAAGCATAATGAGATAAGAATGGAAGGTAATTTGGGTTAATAAGTTATCCTGAAAGGGTTGTGCCTTTTTTTTCTTTTTTTTTTTTTTTTATTTCCCTGCACATGTAGAAGGAAAGGGAGAGTGATCCTGTCCTCTCTCTCTGGTGAAGAACTCTGAACTCTGTGGCAAGAGGTGTTCTTTCCACTCCCTGGCAATGTGTAGGAAGCCAGGGGGCCAGGCCGGTGGCATGTTTCATGTCCAATCCAGCAGTAAATGTGGCCGTGTCATTTACATGCTGCCCAGCAGGGCTAGGAGCATGACCGTGGGGTCAGGAGCGTGTCCCTGAGGCGGCCCTGCAGGGCAGGGAGTGACCCGGGCCAGCTGCACACGCTGCTCTGCCCCTGCCCCGGCTCCAGGGGCACCTGAGCTCCAGAAGCGTGGCAAGGATGCAGCGGCTGGGATGTTAGAGCAGCGATGGATTCAGTAATTCCCCCCTCCTAGCTTTCTTCCTAGCGTGTCCTTGCCGCTGCTCCGTCCTCCCGTGCCGGAGCGGGTGGCAGGGCTCCACGGCAGGGTGCGCGGTGCCGTGCGGTGGCGGCCGGGCGGGCCCCGCTCGGGCAGAGCAGCTGAAGTGCTGTAATTTCACACTCCAGCTGACGGTGCAGCAACTCGTCTGACTGCCTGTCCCCTGGCCTACGGGTGGCCCTGGCTGCCGCAGGCACTCCCGGCGCTGTCGGCGGAGCTGGATTAGTGTTTGCACTGTTTGGGAAACATTCCTACAGCAAACGGGGTAGTGTGTTTGTAAGCACCTAAGTAAAGTGCAGTTGGCCCTTTCATACTTGTGACTTGTGGATGGAGAAGACTTTTGGAATCCTACACCTTCTAAGTAAGGCACCTTCACCTCCACTCTGCTGCTCAGCTTTCCAGAGGGAAGGAGGAACAGAGATAACAATATTGACCTTCTTAGCAGAGCACTTTCCCATTTTTTTATGAGATATGCTACATAAAAACTGATCGTCAGGTTTTGTTCAGCTATAAAAAGTCCTTAACAGTGGGGCATGGTATGTTATCAGCCATAAAAAAGCCCTTCTGTTGATCTTTAGCATTTAGGGATAGAGCTTTGCTCTGCTTAGTTACTTATAAATCTTTGGAGTGGTTTGGCCCGGGTTTGGTTGTGGGAGGTTTTTTTCTGCTTTCTGTGTGCATATATATTGTGTACATATGGTTGACTTTTGCTTCTGCTAGGGCCAAAGATCGCTTGGTTTGGTTTAATGTACAGATGTCAGCTGGCATCAGTCGAGGGACTGGGCTCTGATCTGCCATTCACCACATTTCCTCTGAAATATAAGGGAAGTTAGTTTGCTAACAGACAAGAAGCTGGATGAAAACCCTACTGAATAAAGGACTATGATCCCCTAGAAAAAACTTACCTTGGCTTCAGCATCCACTCTATGAGCATTTTATGCTGAGAGACGGAGCTTGTTCATTCATTGCAAATAGCCTTTTCCTTTACCATAATAACACATATTTCCCTTTAGCCTCTGAAGAAGAAAAGGAATTCCTTTTTTTTTTATCCCTAGGGCAGTTGAAAGCTTTGTCCCCAGCCTGGACAGCACGGTGCAAAGGTGGCGGTGTGGAGGAGTGCCGGAGTTCACGGAGGATGGCATCTGGGCACAATGGCACCCAGGAGCCTTAGGTAGGTTCCTACTAAACAGCATTTCCAGTGCAATATCTAGCTGAGAATACCAAGAAGTTGCAGACAGACAAAAAGCCATCACAAATAACATTAGTTCAAAGTCATAATCATAGAAGGAGCAGCAAACCCAAGCGCTAAATAGTTCCCATGGCCTAATACTTCTTGTTTTGAGAAGCTGTGTCTGGAAATGTCAAAGGGATGTATAAAATGTGGAGAAGCCCTGGTGCTGGGCTGGGTATGGGATATCGGATACTGGAGGTCTCTGGCTACAATCCTGGGAAGTGGCAGTAGTGGTGGGATAGCTTTGACAACAGCGATAATTGAGTTTAGAGTGTTAACAATTCTTTGTCTTAAGAGATCACTGAAACAATTGGGGCTGGGCAGACTTCCTGTCAGACTCTTCAGGAATGTGAGCCCAGCAGCAGGGTGGTTTTGCCAGGGACTAATCTACCCGCTCAGGCAGAGATCAGCTTGAAGGCAGCAATTTGCTTGGAGCGTAGAAGAGAGGCAGAAAGAGAAGAGAGCCAAGCACGCTCAGGTGTAGCTGGAGGAGGCCTCAGCAGTATGACCCCAAACAAAATGTGAGGGAGGGATTTTGGGCACGGTGCTTTCAAGAAAGACACATAGAACTGCAAACAAAACCCCTTCTTTCTGGTTTGGCCTTGGTTTTAAAAGTTCAAGGACAAAGAGCTTTGTGCATTCGGTATTAATCAAGAGCACTGGTATAAGGAATTACCAACTCCATCAGCATTCTCATCCCAATGGAACCAACCTAAAATAACTCTCACCCCAAAACGATCGGGGCTGCATAACTGATATGGGCTGAAAATAATAATGGTTTATGTATTTCTTAAGAAAAAATTCTTATTTTAAAGATAGTTGGAGGCAGCAAAGAATTGGATAGGCTATTATTCTCCAATCAATTCAATTTTTAAGTCTTACTTACAGAATGCTAATTTTAAATGAGATATTCTTCTGATCATTTCTACAATTGAAGGGATGTAAATTCACATTCATAATGAATGCTTTTTTTAAAATATTTGATTGCAGTAATCCAAATGATCCTATTTAATATCAAGGACAGAGCTGGTATCTATTTTTTGATAACTGCTTTGCATAGCATACTCCATATAGTTAAAAATTTTTGAGAACTGTTTTAGAAGACACAGCTCTTTTAGAAGACACAACAGTCCTGGTTGGTGGCATGAACAGGCTCCTCCTGCAGAGTACCAGCTATGGTGCTAAAAGTTGCAAATTCCAGGTTCTTTGTCCCAATAATCTTTTATTGCCTTGTTCTAATCTCCAGCATCATCTGCTTGGACTTCTAAGAAAAAGATGTGATCACCAACAACTGTCTTCTCTTTTTAGCTTTCATTTTACCCTGTTGTCAGGTCTTAGTTTGGTTGCCAAACTTCCTACCCAGTTGTACACCTCTCAAGTCTGAAAACAACTTCCTTCAGCTTTGCAAGGTTCGTTTGATTGGCTTCCCATCCTCAAGGTCATGAATTTAAAACACCACAATCTTTGGAAATGAAATGAAATCTTCAGTTCTCAGGACTGTACATAGAAAATCCTAGGAAAACAGTTTGGGAGGGATATTGACCAGTGCAAGTCAGTCTGATAAAACTCCTTAGAACAATGTAGGTTTTATATGGTAATTACATGCACTTTGAGTCAATGAGAAAGCATAAGAAATCCTATTTGTTTGTGTCTAATACAAATAATTGTCATTATTAACAGAATAAGGAAAAAGACAAAAAGCAGATGTCATAGATATGTTGGCAAAAATGGGCTGTTCATAACAGGAATATTTTTGTGTGTTCTGTGGGGTAATACATAAATACTTGAGTTGAGCAGAGTTTTAGGTTGTATATAGCTTTCTTAGGCTTTATAAAAGATCAAGAATCAGATTTTCAGAAAAGCAGCAGTTGAGTGTAGTGCAAATGAGAAGCAACACCCTCCCCATGACACCTTCAGGTATCCTGAGCTGAAAGTTACAGCTAGCCAAGGTCACATGGAGTTACAGGGCAGTGGTGTACCTGCTAGCCACTACAGTGCTTTATCATGAATTATTACTGTTCAGATACTATGTCGCCTATAGTTTGTAGATACTGAAAGAATTTTAAGAGGGACATAGTCAGAATTTCTCAGTATAACACCAGAAGCCAAGCATTTCACTTCTAACAGAGATTCATGGCTTCAGACAAAATACCCACTCTCCTTTCATTCCCTTTTTAAATTAAGGCTAAGATTTGTGTCTCATGGGAATTTTTTCTTGTATGCATAAACTGTTTTGAAGGTGCAAAGGTTCAAGTCTCACTTCACAACAGCTTTGCATTTACAATACAAATGGAGCAGATCCCATCTCTCCTCAAAATGGGACAAACAGCTTGGAACTGGGCAAGTACTCTATCCAGCTAGAACAAATAGAATTTTGCAGTCCATTGATTTCCATTTACAACGCCAAGTTTTATTTGATTTATTTTTTTAAATATCTATATGCCACCAACTTCCTTCCCCCCCCACACACATTTTAAATGAAGTGTGACTGACACGTGGTCCTCATTAGCTGAGAGAGATTTTGGATAAATTGAGGATCAGCAGACAGACAAAACAGGGCCATTTTGGGAAAGCCCTGATGACGCTGCCCGAAATCGTTTTCTCCTTATGTGAGTGAGTTGAGGATTTCTGAGCATATTGGACTACTGTGCAGCTGCAAGGACTATGTAAGGAGGCCTCACACATACATAGATATGGCCAAAGTTACACACCTGCATACTAGGTGCTGTTTTTATGACTCTTAACAAATAATGGTAGTGACTGTGTGACTGTTACTTGCAGAAAATTCTGCCCTCCTGTGTGACCCTCCCTGCACTCCACTGTGTGCTACCCAGCACTGTGCTGCAAGGCATCAAGCCAAAATCCTCCTGGTGTTGAAAGGCAGGTGCTGAGAGTGGATACTGACCTGGGATCCTCTCCACAGAGCCTGCTTTGGGGCCCGTACACCAACTGGGTGTGCACCCTTCCACCTCCCTTCAGCTGCTGCATGGGTTGCTGTTGCTGTGACTGTGACTAGACAGTGCCTGCCACTGCTGAATGAGCAGAGGAGCCTGAGGCAGGAGAATACAGGTGGTGGTGTCTCACCCAGAGAAAGCAGGCACTGGGGAAGGTGGGGATGGCTGGGAGGGAGGAGGGAGAACGGAGAGAAAGGGAGTAGCTACTGTCAAGGGAGAGCTATGCACTAATACCCTCTAAACTGTTGAAAGAAGGAAAGTTCTGGCTGATAATAGAATGCACAATACTTGGGAGTTATAAGGAGAATTTGACCTATCAGTGAATTAAATATGGGGAAACTTGCATTGTCACTGCTCACTCTGAGTGGTGCTTATGGGTGAATGGAAGATCGGACTGTCAGGCTGTCAGCTCCTATGAGTCCTAACTTTCCCCTGAAAGGGAGATGGCCATTTTCCCAACAATGGCCCCAGCTCTTTCAGTTACAGCCAGTCAAGTCCCATGACATCAAATATTAATCTGGCACAGAACTTGGGCTGTCCGAGTACATTTTATAACCAACAGCATATCAAATCCTTTGGACCTGATGACATTCGCTCCTTTGTTGTCACATCAGTCAGTCACTTCAACCCAGATTCTCAGTCAATTCAAAGGAAAGAGAACGGCACTTCAGAGAACTGACTACAGCAAAAGTACTTTAAAAAAACGAACAGACGGAAGGCAGGGCTGAACCTCGTCACAAAAGATCCCACCATAAAATCCAGAGAGAGCACAAGAAGCCTTAGATGACCTCGCAGCAAGAGGCTGTGTTGCTGTTCTGCGTACAGTTTCTCTGCAGGGGCAGGCCTTGGATCATCCCAAATCTAGTCTTTGGGCTCCCAGTCACTTAAGAGCCTTGGGCCTGATCTTTTTGCATAACAGCATTTATATTCATTTTATAACAGAATTTCTGTCTCTATAACAGACATTTCTAATACTATGAAAGCAAACAAAGCTCACAAATCAGATTTCCCAGGTGGAACATGGGAAGACAGGGTCAAGGCACTGGTCTCTTCCCATTTTCCTGACCACGATGTCTCTAATGTGGCAGAGAGGTGCTACCTCCAGAGCAACCCTGTGTCAGGCGGCTTCTGCCTAGGCTTTCTCTAGCATCCCAAACTGGCATGATGCTTTGATCTACTTCTAGCTTTGCAAGGAAAAAGCAACTCAAGACAGTTAGCAGAGGGCCAAGCATACAAGCATAGCACATTAACAAAAACATTCCAGTGAGCTGGGGGAGGGGGCAGAAAATTACAAAAATGAAAATAATTTTGCTTTAATCTACACAAGCCTAGGGAGAGTAAGAGAAAATTATAACTTGACCCTAAGTTATTCAGAGGAAGCAAAGAAATAAAATTTAGGCTCAAGAAGATTCCTTCCTAATAACTTGAACCAAAAGCCAAGGCAGATTAACATATGAGTACTGGAGGCTTCAGAGAAATAACTGGAAATTGCATGCCTATAGTCTTGGAGGAAAATATAGGAACTCCCTTAATTCAATAGTATACCTGGCACATGCCTCAAGAAAGGGAAGGTATTGGTATTGACTCTGACCTTGTCATGTGCAGAATAGATGGCTCAAAGGACAGGTAAGGAATACAAGGCAGCTTTTTAAATGGTCAGAGGGATTCTGCCATGGAGTTTTCTTTCAGAAGATGTTTCTGAGTGAGCTGGCGTGGGAGAAAGGACCAGAAGCCCAACATGATAGTTCTCAAATGCAGAATCACCTGTTCAGTGATGGTTAAGAGGCTAAGCTACCCCAGCTAAGCTACCTCAGTGTATTTCAGGGTGTTCTCTGAAAACTGGTAAGAATCTTTGGTATTTCCAAAGTTGAGTACAAGTACCTGAGCCTGAGCTGTTTATATTTAAGAACAAAAAGTTAGCAAATAAAGAAGAAGGAAACCTAAACATGTTGCTTAAGAATGTCCCAGACAACTTAAAGCATCATGTGAAAAGCTACTTCTATGGCAATAGAGTAAAAAATCCAAATGAATTGCTAAGGCTTAAAAGTAATTACTGTCTGGAAGGATGGATAATCTTGTGTCTATTCTAGCAAGGGTTTGAACATGCATGAGGACACACACACACATCCACAGCCCATCTTACTTGCTGGTTCTCTTTGGGGCAGCTTCAACTGCAAGGACAAAGGCAAAACAAGCCCAGGGATAGGAAGACCCTCTCAGTCCTTGGTATTTCCATTACAGGAGTTTGCAGCATAGTAGTCAATGCAGCAGTTATTCTGCAAATGGAGAGCTCTGGTCTAGTGCTGTCAGTCTCACACCCACGGTTCGTGAACACCTACATTCCGTTTAAAAATAGAATCGTAAGACCTGTGAATACAAATGGGCAGAAATCTTACTATTTAAGGGGAACTTCTGGAGAAATTGTGTCATATATGTAGCTCTTTCTAAAATGCTAAGAGCATCCAGTATTACTTGTTCTGCAACCTCTGCTTTCTGTGTCCAGCCAGTAGATGGATGAAACTCACATCCTGTGTGAGATTATCCCTTCTTCCAACTGTCAGCCTCCTGCCATGCTCCATTTCACTACTGCTTAGGCAAAAGCATTTGCCAAAGTTGGGAAAGGACTGGAAATCACATGGACTTGCAGCTGGCAGCTTTAATGGTTTCCTGAGTGATCAAAGCCTGTGGCTGGGGATGAGCAGCAGGAAGTGCAGGAGGTGGAGTCGCTGCCTCCAAGGGATGCTCTAGCAAGGGAGAAGCAGCCAGAGGGAGAACATGGAGGGCCAATGCCACCCAGCCCAGCAGCCAGCGTTCTCAAGCTCTGGTAGCTTCAGACAAGTGAGATGCAGAATGTCACATTTTGTGAGGAGCCATGGAGGTGCAAGGGGAGCAGAGGGAGGCAGGATGATGGAGGATGACAGTGGAGGCACCAGGTCAGGTCTGTGGTGTCCCATTCAGAGGTTCAGGTGCTCCCTTGACCAACTCTTTGCTCAGTGTATGTTGGACAGTTTTAGGGGGTGTTTGCATGGTTCTCAGCTTTCTGAAGAAGTGAGATGACTTCCACTTATGCATTCCTGTTATTTAAGGGGGAAAGCAGAGTGTTTGAACAGGAAGGAAGGCATCAATTCCTGATAGCCTGTTTGCCAGGTAAGCCAAGAGCATGAATGGGATGTTCTGCCAGTCTCAAGGCATTAAATATTTCTGCTTTGACTTATACCAGCTCTGAGCTGTTGTCAGAAAAACCATTAGCTGCTTACATCCAGACACTAAGCCAAATCCTGGCTCCAGTGAGGCCCGTCATAAAACTCAAATTGATTTCAGCAGCAACAGAAATTAGTCTCTTAGGTAGTGGTCAAGAGGGAGGAGTTGGATGGCAGTTTACTATCACCTAACAATGCAATTCTGTGTTAAATTCACCCAGGGTTGTGACATATTGAAAACTGGTGTGAGTGTGCATACAGCACTAGGGCATGGCAGTACAGCACTAGGAGACCTAGTGTTGCTAGCTACTGAAAGTGATTTCCAAACTTTCCTGCAAGTACAGATGACTATTTTAGGAATTGAGAGGCATGGACATCCTGGCTCCCAACTGTGCATGACTGACAGTGTCTTGTCTATCTCATATCGCTTAGTGCTGAAAATTTATTCATTTAATTACTTAGCCAGACAGAAATATTAAATGGTGTTTCAGAATTCTTTATTATGGTGCATGCTTTCCAGTAACTGCCTCACTTGTTCTCCCATAGCAGTGGGGGACAAACCCTCCCCCTGGGTTTTTACTGCCTGTAAGAGTGAACACCTCTTAGAAGGAGACTTTTTTCTTTAGCCATTTTTTGTTTCCAGCTGCATTTACATTGGTCTCAAGAAAATGTGTAAATCGCTGTGGAAGCTCTTCAATGTCCATTTAGATTTTCCCTGTACTTTTAAGGAAATGCTCATGGACCACATTTTTTTATTTCCTCTTTGCTTTTCATTTCTACATAATTTCCCATTGTGGCTTTTTAAATGCACTATGTTCAGATTCCATTCTGCACACATATGAAATAAGTTACATTTTGTTCTATTCTAGACCTAAATTTTACATTCACCATTAATCTTAACTGTTTCCTTTTACACTGCCTAAAAAAATCTGCAATTCAGAGTCCTGTCTGCTGTCCTGGGTAATTCAAGTCTTAGATTTATTATATTTGCCAACAGTAAATACTGTATCCATTTTTAGAGAATGATCCAATCTGCTTGTATTTCCAGATCTTTCTTCTCATTCGTTTGTTATGATATGCTTTTTGCCTCTTAATTGTTTCCATATGAAATGGCCTCAGTCAGAGTGGCTGTGATGAATAATGTCCATTTCAAACTCTCAGGGTCTTGATCACAGCAGATAACCATGAGCTCCTTCAGTAGCATTCCTTAAGGACAAGCAATAAGTTCTACAGCATTGGTAAGTGAAAACCACCAAAGACCAAACATTGCAGGCAAAAGGCAGCTCGCTTAATGTGATTTCTGCCCTTTTGGCCAATGGTCTTGATCCCATTTTTAAGTTCTGACCAGACATGAAATTTTATTTTCAGTATGACTGAATAGCATTAGGAACCAACTTAGGTTCTCTCCCATTAACTGTGTTTAAAATGTCTTCTTTCTAATAACTTGGAGGGTCCCTTTTATGTTTTATGTACTGAGGCTGCTTTATTGAAGTATAAATCTGAGCCCCTTCGATGAGGCAGAAAGCTCTGCTGATTTTTCTGCATTTCATGGCTCAGTACAGGGCTGGATGCACTTAACTGGGAGGTGTGAAGGAGCATCCTGGAAGAGATGGAAGCTAAATATATTCTGCTACAAGATTTCTTCCATTCCACTCTCCACCCCCAGATCCCAGAGACTACAATGGCTTATGCAGGGTTTTACATATGCAGCTAATGGTGGAGGGAGGAGAATTCCCACGGATAAAGAGCTTTAGCCCAGTACCAGCACAGCACTCAGCCTGAAGTGGTGCTGGGGTGGATTCTGAGGAAAAGCCTCCCATCATTGCTTCCAAAGAGAGGTTCTACACAATTATTTTTAGGAAAGGATTCCTGGCTAGAAGGGCATCCTTTCCGATAGCTTTGATATAGGCTCCTGGACGAGGTGGAGAGGGGATGGGATTTCATTTAGACCCCCTGCACTTAGTGTTTCCTCTTACTTAGCTCCAAGGGGTTTCCTGGTGTGGGGAGTTTATTTTGTTTCAATCCACCCTCTGACAGCCAGCTGAGTGTGTGCCTCACACAGCTTGCAAGGCTGAAGTGCTATGGTCCTCCCAAGGCCAGGTGCCTGTCGGCACGCTTTCCAATGCTCTCTTCCAGGAGCATTGCCTTGTGTGTAAGGAGCCCAACTCCATAAAAATACAAAAGAGCAAATAAGAGTTTCCTCTCATTTGTCCCTGATTTTATGCTTATATAATTCCACTAATTTCATTTGCATGAGAACAAAACCAGACCTCTAGTGTCTTGGTGGAAATGATTTCACAGGGCTGTTATCCAAACCAGAAGGCCGAGCTGGAATCTGCTTCTGATGCACAAACCACAACAGCAGAAGTGACATACGAAGTGGTTATTTTATTCTCATTCTATGTTTTTATGCACATTTATGTATGTTGAGTGTAGTGGGATGGGGCAGAGAACAATGGCCAAGCAGCCTTCTCTCTTCCGCACATGATTGTCTAGCTCACTGGTTTAATCTCCAGGTACACCAAAGGAAATGAAATCATTAAAGAAGATACCTGTGAGCTGTAAACTCTGAGGGGAAGAAATTACGGTCGGTTTGTCAGGTTTGTAGGTGAAGCGCTTATTTATGTAGTTCAATAGATTTAATATTAAGCACAGATGAAAGGCAGAAGTTAAACATGCTTTGCAAACACACACAGTGCCCTCTCATTTACTTGAGAATGGGTCAACTTAAAATTGCTCCTGGACAGGCACAGATAATCGAGTGGGAGAGCAGAAATGAGGATCAAATGAAAACAACCCAAATTGCTTTTCAAAGTTTCAAATGAGTACGCTGCTGGAAGTGCTATAAAAGATAACACAAAAGAGCCAGCTAAAAATCGTGGCTCAAGCTCAATTTTTTTGCAAGCAATCATAAATCTTAACTTCAGCAGCTTTGTGTTTGTCTAGGGGCACTGGACAAGCGAAAAAAAGTTGACCTCATCATCATGTGAAGTTTCCTATTCCTG
Organism: Pycnonotus jocosus; assembly: GCA_013400435.1. Classification (NCBI taxonomy): domain Eukaryota; kingdom Metazoa; phylum Chordata; class Aves; order Passeriformes; family Pycnonotidae; genus Pycnonotus; species Pycnonotus jocosus. Next base: position 398,277 of record VWYP01030619.1, on the reverse strand, counting down.
TCCTAAGCTGTCATTGGTAAAAGCCCACAGCAAAAATTCCAGTTGTAAACAGTGATGTGCTGCCAATGTTTCAGCAAGGGAAGCCCACATTTTTTCCTCTCTGCAGCTGTGGTGCAGCTTGTGCGTAAGGGGCTCCATGGCTCCAGAGGAGAGGGATGCAGACCAGCCCTCCCGGCCCTCCCTTCGTTTGCTTCTCTGGTGAAACAAAAATGCCCTTTCTCACATGTAACTAAAGAGATGCTGTAATTTGGCAAATGGACTTTGAGAGTCACAAGCTCTTGTTTCTGTGGAATTGCTCATGGAAATAGGAGCAAGAAGCCCTTACCCTCTCTTGCACCCCCTCCAGTTGCACAGCATAAAGATGCATCTGCAGGTTTTGCACCCTCGCGGCTCATTCTCAGAACTTGTGGCACTTGTCCATACCATCCTTCTGGGAGAGATGCAGGACACTTGATTCTTGGGTGACTGATCGAAGACCATATGAGTGATGTTGCAGCCCTTCCAGCAAGCAGATATTCCTGAAATGTGGGGTGAAATTCAGCTCACCCAGAAAGCTGTGGGTTAGACTTCACTGCAGAGCTGAAGGACGTGATGCAGCAGAACAATTAGTTCCCTTCCAACACATCTGCCAAAGGCAGCAGGCACGTGCCTCAGCAGGCAGCTCCCACTCTTACTTGCGGGATGGCTCCCTCAAATTTAGTTTTAAAAACATGGGGATTGGTGACTACTTATTAGCTGTCTCATTACCTGCCCGACAGTTTTCCTTGGTGCAATTAAAAATGTCTCCAGAATGTATAATAAGAGTCAATCGAATTTTTAAAACATCATGCAGACAATGTACATGATGTAGAAAAACACACTTGGGATGTGGTAGCCCATGACTGAAACAGACAAAGAAAAAAGCTCTGGGTAAAGAAAATCAGGAAAAAAAGCTTTGGAGAGAATTTCAGGGATAGTAACCTTCCTTTGAAATGTGTCTGTGCAGTTGGCGTCTTGGAGAACCTTGAAAATGTTTGTGTTTTTTTCCTGCTTTATATCCTTAAAAATACCCCACTCATTTTTTCTTCCCCTCAGGCCTAGTCAATATTGTCATTAAGCAACTGAAGGACCTCTTCTAAACAATTGGAAAAAATGTGCCTGCAAAATTGTGCAAATACCTGTTTCCAAAAATAACTAAAACTGCTGTGATTTCAGGGATGCAAGTGATGCATTTTAAAATAGGGCTAAACATTTATTTACACGAGAGAGCATGCTAGCTCTGCTCTACTGAGAAAATAATGGGCATTAAACCCTATACAGCATACAGTCCAGTGAATAAAAAGTAGATTAGAGTGATTTAGTGATCTACCTTTTCTTTTTAAGAAAAATAACTTACTTTGAGGCTTAAGCAAAAGGATAACTCTTTCGTTAACAACTTATCTCTTTTGATTTTACAACTCTTCAGACTTCTTTTACGTAATGAAAGATAATGAGAGGCTCAGCAAGAAGCAGGTTTATTGTGCCCTATAGAAAAGTATCAATCCAAAGGTGGATTGCCAGCTCCTTAACTTGGTCTTCTCTGTGCCGCTGAGTTGATGTAATGAGGTTTTACTACAGTCCTACCCAGCCAGTGGTGGATTTCCTTCAAGGCAGAGGATGTCCCCAGAGGTAAGGAAGCTGTCCCATGTCCCCACCTGCCTTCACTGCCCAGCGAAGGAGATGGCACGAGAGGGAAGAGGCAGAGATGCAGCCTGAGCAGCAGAGGGCTGTGATACTTGCCTGCTTGGGCAGCTTGCACTAATTTGAGCAGCCCAAAGGTCACGACTATTTATGCAGATAAAAGGTCAATGGCAAGCTGGCATGTGGCTGCAGGCTATCTTGGTACGCACTTCACCCCGGGCACTGGTGCAGGCTTCTGATTCACAGCTTGTCTTTCTGCATGAACTTTCAGGCCAAGCTTTGGCTGGGAAAAAAAAATCTCTGCCATGGGAGTTGACACATTTAGGATGCAGATGCAATTCTTTTTTTTTTTTTGTGGCTCAGGCTCATCGGTAGCTAAATCAAATCTTTGAATCATTATTTATAAAAGCAGCCAAATTCTGAACTGTTTGCTCAGTATTTAATTGGCCCTTGAGTAGGATAAACCCCTCTGAAAGCATGCCTGAGTGCAGATAGAGGAAAAAGTGAGTAAGATGCTCAGGATGTGACCTGCTGAAAGAAAGCCAGTGAAAAGCCTACTGAATTCGACAGAGGTGGATTCTTCGGCTGCCAGTGTGTGTGGACATAAATCTCTTTAAACATGCAGGATCTTAGAGCACAAGACTAAATGACAGGGTTTGAATTTCCAGAGCAGTTTCAGCTTAGGTGAAACAATGTCTGTTTGGGTGAAAATATACTATGTTAATCTAGTCAGATTCTACACTGTATTTCAGATTTTACAGTCAATAAGTGCTCCACCATTTGCTGTGGTGAAAATTAAAATATATTTTAACTTTCAGTCCCAGCAGCTGTCTGTCTGCCTGCATTGGTTTTAAAGAAAATCCTTTGGACTTCTGCTGTAAATCAGTCCCGTATGCCCTGGTCCCCAGTAGGAAGTATGCAAAATATTTTGTGACATTTAATTACTCCAAAAAAAGGTGATGGGAAAGCATCATTACATCAATTTGTTTTTCATCACAGAGGTATTTGGCACCATGCAGCAATGAAGGCTGCAGCAATAACTCTATTATAAGCCATGCTTTGCCTCCCCCTGGAATTTTTTAATACGAGTTACCTATTATTCTGTCTTTTTTGTTTGTTAATGAAGAAAAAATACGTTAGGATGGAAACCTTCCATGTAGAAAGCCACCAAAACTAAGAGTCTTCAGAAACAGAAAAGCATATTTTTCTTCTACTTCTTCCTGTCAAAATGGAGAATTACCAAGTACTTCCTTGGTCACTGTCTTCCTAGACCTTCATATGAGGGGAAGTTTAAACAGTTGCTTGGATGCATTTTGTCAAGTTGTGATGATGACTGGATGGTGCTTCTCACAAAAGCTTCTGCCCTATGGATGGGAGAGCTGGTGACTCTTGATGACTTTCTCTCCAAGCTCATCAAAGGTAAGAAAAAGAAGCCTTTGCAGAATCTGAAGATAATGGAATGCATTCTGCAATTTCCTGGACTTTATGCTGCCTCTTGTGTTACAATATTATTTCCAGTCCCTGAAAACAGAACTGTACAAAATATGGTGACTGTGGGATTTCTGTTATCTTTTAGTAAGTACGGGGTTTATGCTTTCTGTCCTATTAAAGTATTTTAGAAAATGAAACACAGAAAAAGCAGAGTTAATGTGAGGGCCGTCTATTCTTGTACTTCAAGAACACAGTTTAGAAATGGGATCTCTTACAGCCTCTGCCCAGGCAGCATTCTCACCTTCCAGAATGATACACTGGTGAGATGAAGTCCTAGAGCTAGGTTTTCTTCATAGGGGCACAGAAAATACTGCAGGTTTACTGATAATGTTCCATCAGAAATCCTCACAAAATGGAAGCCGTGGTTTATCTCTTTAAAACAAAACAAAACAAAACAAGATTGTGAGTCCCATTGGCTTTTTACTCTCAATCCTAGTTCAAAGCCTATGATTAGATATTGGGCCTTCCTACAGTCTCACAGTTTTATGTGAGTACACCCATCTACATTTTTGGACTCTCCTGTCTTGTTTTGTATTAGTGAATGGTCACAATATAGTTAAAGAGTCAGTTGTAGGTCATCTGAATCAGCTTTACAACATCTAGCCTCGAGGAGGGGAGCAGTGTAATCCCAAGAACAGAGCTCTTTATCTGCTGGCTGCAAACCTGCCTGGCCTCTGGAGTGGGTCTGGTGCTGCGTGGAAGGCACCACATTGCTAGAGCTGCCTTGGTATTCCTGTCTGAATTACCTAAAAGCTGATTGGGATATGCCTGGCTCACCTTCAGCATTGACACAGCCATGGGTATATTCTGAAAGTGTGTAATGCAGTCCCTTCTGGCAGGTACTGCTCTTGTCTGTGCACTTCCCACAGAAAGTGAAGTGTGGGAGGAATCATCTGTCCACACTGCCTAGGGGATGAGATGCCATCCCCATGATTTATGGGCACTAGGCAGTCCAGGTGTGAGTGCTCCAGGGACCAGGCACAAAGGACAGGACAAGGCTTTCAACATGCAAGGAGAAAGTGCAGTTATTCCCAAAACCATGTTTATATTGGAGGAGGTGTCTTCCATCCAACACAATCAATAAACCTCTGGCTTTTTTTAATCCACTGCTGCCATCCAGGTGAGGTGAAGGTAGCTTCCCAGTTCTCAGCATTCTGGGTTGTTTCATCAATAGATGCTTGCAGGATACCAGAAACGAAGATGTCTCATTTAGCATCTTAAAATTTTGTAGACAACTAAGTTTTTCCTTGCTGAGGGTTGAATGGGCCTTCCAAATACATCTGGGTGGATAAATATTGATTTCTACCTTAGTATTATGCCCATAAAGCTGGAATTGAGGATAAAAACCTTTCTCAGGGGGGCAGGTTCTCTGTTACAGAAAAAGCTGGAAAAAATCAGACCCATTATGGGAAAACAGCCATGAGCAATTTTCCTTCTGTATGCAGCAGTTAAATGCTAAGTGTTAGTACTTGTGATAAGTAGAGAACTTTTTTTCTTCTTATCTCAGAAATTCACTTATAAAATTTGCAGTTAATTTCTAATTAGATTGTTCAAACTATTATAATAATCTTGAGGAAGCAGCTATAGCATTTTAAAACCATGGCACAGCATTCTGTATACATCAGTCCAAATGATCCACTAAAGTATTATTAAAATGATAGAACAAATTGCATTTACACAATATTAAATATACCACAAAGGGTAACTGTGAAAATTGCTGGCATATACAGCTCATCTAACCTTGGAACTCAAATTGCTTTTCTAATTTGCTCCCCTAATGGTGAGACTGGACTTCTGTAAAACTGTATTTCTGATTTGAGGGGGAAAAGAAAAGGCACAGATCACAAACATTGACAAATCTATTAAATTGCATAGCAGAGAAAGAAATTATCATAATAAAAAGACTGAGCTGATAGAACTATACCTGACCATTGCAACAGAGAAATTTCTGTCATGTCCCATTATTGCTCTGTCAGAGGTGTCAGAGTCACAGCCTGCAGCTGGGGCCGGTCATTTGATGTATTTCCCTGCCTCTCATGGCACATGCAGGCTGCAGGGAGTATCAGCTAGGCTGCTGAAAAGCAATTTTGCCTCTCTAGGCTACCTCAATGTACCTGAGGGTCTGCTGGTTTACCTACCTGAGGCTGCCAACAACCTGTTTGTGCAAGGGGCAAATTCCCCCACCTCTCACTAATTTCACCAGGGTGTTTGCTTTAATGCTTAGTAATGCCACTGGAAGTGTTGGTGTAATTTCACGGGTAGTGTAATTGCAAGTTAACTTCGTGGCTGATCTCTTCAACAGATGGAAGCAGGGTGGGGGTGGTGATGAAACCCACAGGAAATGGGTGCTGCTGTAGGAAAATGCAGATGGAAAAAAGGAGACACATAAGAACAGAGAAATGGAAGAGAGAGAGAGAGAAAGATCAAGGAACCAGGGGGCCTAAGAAACATATGGCAGAGGGAGGATGCTCTGAATGACCACTTCTTAAAGAAAACTGAACGTAACTAAAACGAGTATGAAGGATTTAATATAAATTACAGATACCAAATCCTTTAAGGGACATACACAAAAACATACAGTATGGTGGTCAGGTTCTCTGGGACCCTTGCATTCAAGTCCCTGCTCCTCAGCAGACCCTTAGGCCATAATTAATGAGCTTACATCTTATTCATGCTGTGGCCCTCATGTTTTCTAGAGCCTCCATGTTCACAATGGCCAGTGGCAAACTCCAGGAATAGGACTCAGTCAGAATTTGCTGTCTCAATACAGCCTTTCCACATATTTCTCATCAAATCCCTCAAGATCAGTTTCACAGGAATGCAAGTTTACGACATCTCAATGGATTCCCTGAGCCTGGGCACCTGAGTAACCTAGGTGTCACAATGTTTTGCCTCTCTGAGGTAATGTGAGGATAAAACACAGATGCCAAGGAGAGGTCTTGGCACATCAGGCCCGGCACCATGCACCCGTGGGCGTTCTGTTGCCAGGATCCAAGCTAAGGTCTCCACAGGAGACGGTTTTGCTCCACAAAATGCACCAGCACTCTGCTCTGCTCTGCTCCAGATTTGAGGGTGTGACAGGCACACACCCTGAGCACTGCTATGCCACTTTTATCCCAAATCTAGAGCAGGTGATGAATTTTTTGGTCAAGAACTTTTCTGCACAGATTCATGCCTCTAGACACGTAAAGAAGTTGGGAATGTCAAAGTAATCCTTAAAACTGAACCTAAGAGGGCATCAGGAAGGAGGAAAATTCGGCTGAAGCTCAGCTGTCTTCATCCAGCATAGCCTGACCACAGACAGGGATTTATTCCTACTTCCTATGGCAGTGGTTGGAGGAGGCATGTGTAACAAGGAAAGTATTTTATTCATCTAGGTACGCATTACACGTTGAAAAAATGTTATCAGAGTTTGAAAAGACAATAGTTCAGATGTTCTTGGTTGTGGATGGTAAATACAGGTAAGGGGAAATGAAGCCTAACAAACCAGTGCATCACAAAATGGTAACTGCAGATAGATTTCAAGGCTGAAGGCCAGCTTGAAGTATATGGCGGTGTTTTATGTATTGCCTATGACCACCAAGTGAGGATGCAAGGATGAGGCACTGTACTTAATAAAGGGGTTCTTGATTATTTTAAGAAACTAGGGCTTCTTCTGTTCCCCCCCACCCCCAACACACACTTTGTTTCTTATTTCAGTGGATACAAGATCATCCTGAAAAGAAAGTAGTCCTGAGAATTTGAATTGATGTTCAGGGGGAAAACTCACAGAATTTTTGTTTTATGAGTTTATTCATGCCAATCCCCTCCCAAGCACATCCTATTTCTGTGGCCTATAAACCAAAGACTGTGAAGAACTGAGATGAGTAAAACCTCTTAAGTGTGCAAAGTGAGAGCCATTGCTCTAGTTTGTGTAGTGACAGTACATAGATAGGTGTAAAAAATTATTTGTTTACATACTGTGTAAATATCAACTAAATCATTCTTTCAATAGATATGGAAATAGGTAATTTTTCATTGAAATGTGATTAGTATTGTGATTTGTGTTCAAACTTAGGTCAGAAAACTTTAACTCAGGCCCCCAAAGTTTAATAATGTATTTATGGTCCCAAAAATGAGTGTTGTCGTTTTCACAGAAGACAAGGTAGATCTGCTGTCATTGGACTCAGCCAATATTGCAGCTCTCTGTTGAATTATCTTTGAAAATAGACGTGCAGGTTTGAAAATTGCACCTGGAGCCATTTGTCCAAATGCATCTTATAGAAAATGCTTTTAAGACTCCAGATTTTAGCTGAGAATTGCTGGCCACCTGTCCTTAGGTACAGGACCAGGGCGTATGTGATTCCTAAAAGGGGAAATGGCAGAGAAACAGAGAAAATGTCTAATTGGGGAGGTTTAGGTTGGACATGTGGAAGAATTTCTTCACAGAAAGGGAGATTAGACATTGGAATGGGCTGTCCAGGGAGGTGGTGGAGTAACCATCCCTGGAGGTGTTTTAAGGAAAGCCTGGATGTGGCACTCGGTCTGGTTACATGGACTCGATGATCTCAGAGATCTTGTCCAACCTAATTGATTCTGTGAAATCTTTTAAACAACGCTACCAAGCGACGAAGCATCCCTAGCTTGCAGGGCGAAGTGGGAATTTTTCTGGACTGTGCTGGATGCAGAGCGAGTCCCATTTGGTAACTGTGTGTGGGTGAGGCTTTCCGAAGCACAGCACGGAGATAATGGCTCGAAACGCTGTGGCAAACGCGCTGCCGGGGACGCGGCTGCCGCCCTGGGCTGTGGGCCCGGCCCGGCGCGGCAGCGGCGGCTCCGCG